>JAODAL010021491.1:0-66973 GCA_025379985.1 Phyllomedusa bahiana | reverse complement strand
GGCCCCCGGAATAAACTCCATGGGGGAACCCAGCTAACTCCCCTTTGGGTGCCCCAAAATCAACTCCCCTGGTGGGCCCCAAGAACCTCCCCGGGGGCCCCAAAAATCAAATCCACGAGGGACCCCGAAAAACATTCCATGGGGCCCCCAAGAAATCAATACAGGGTGGGCCACAAATAACCCCCTGCGACCCCAAATCACTCCACTGATAGGGGCACCAAAACCTCTCCACTGGGCCCCAAAAGGACAACTCCACTGGGGCCCCCAAGAATCAATAAAAGGTATCCACAAGACCAAAACTAAAAGGTGTCCCCAAATCCTCCCTGGGCCCCCAAAAAATCAATCCACTGGTTACCCCAAATCAACTCCACTGTTGGGCCCCGTCCTCCCTGGTGGGCCCCAGGAATATCCAAAACCTTGGGACCAAACTAAAGGGTTTTTTTTAAACAGTTTTTAAATTTACAAAAAACTTTTGGTACTATTTGGAATGGTTCAACCTGAGAATCGGTAACACCTTTTTTTTTTAAAACCAAAAGGTGAACGTTTTAAAAACAAAACCCTAAAAACGGGCCCGAAAATTACTGTACCCAAAAAAAACAACCCACTGGGCCCCAAGAATTTCCCAACCCATGGTGGCCCCCAAGAATAACTCCACTGATGGCCCCGAACCAAAACCCCAACAGTGGGCCCCGGGGAAAACCAACTCCATGGTTTTGGCCCCCAGAAAACCAAAGGGTTTTGGGGGCCCCGGGAACCCCTTTACTTGGGCCCCGAATAATCCACTGGGGGCCCCAAAATCAACCATGGTGGCCCCAAAATAACTCCACGGGGGGCCCCAAGAAAACTCCACTGGGGCCCAAGAACAACTCCACTGTGGCCCCATAAAAACTCCACTGGTGGGCCCCGGGAAAAACCCCAAAAGGTGGGCCCCAGAACCACCCTCCACGGTGGCCCCAAAACCCACCCACGGTGGGCCCCAAAATCACCCACTTGACCCCAAGAAAAAACCCCGGGGTGGGCCCCAAAAATAAACTCCCTGGGGGGCCCCAAAAAAACAACCCCCACAAAGGGCCCCAAGAAAAACTCCACTGTGGCCCCAAGAAAAAACTCCACGGGTTTGGGCCCCGGGAAAACCCCTGTGGGCCCCGGGAATCAACCCAAAATGGCCCGGAATAAACTCCACTGGTTGGGCCCCAAGAAACAACTCCACTGGTGGGTCAAAACAAATCCACGGTTGGCCCAAGAAACAACTCCACGGGGGGCCCCCGAAACAATTCCACCGGTTGCACCAAAAAAAAAAGGGGATTTTTTTTAACAGTTCTACAATTTCTCAAAAACCCTACATATTTGGTATCTATGGAATGGTATCAACCTGCAGAATACGGTTAACACCTTATTTATACCAAAGAGTGAACGCTTTAAAAACAAAACCCTGGAAACCTGGCCCGAGTATTTAGAATTTTTTCAGTTTCCCAGTATATCCTATGGTTCAGTCAATGACACAATTAGAAAGTGCATCTTGTCCTGCAGAATAAAAGCCCTCATAGGTCTATGGGGATGGAAGAGTAATGGCTCTTGGAAGGCGGGGAGGAAAAAATGAACATTCCAGAAAAAAGTATATATACTGTCGGGAAGGGGTTAAAGTCCTGCGAGAAGTCTTATTTCGGATTTTTTTTGATTTCGGCAGCGCACCCGTTACACGCCCGCGCCGTGCCCCTTACTTACATCTTTCTTTTGCTTCTTTTTAAAAAATTTTCTACACTCGCCCCGGGAGGAAAGGGCCTTTAAACTACGAAAGGGAGTGACCCAGGGGGGAAGGGGTTTCACAGAAGAGAAGGGTCATTTGTTGCATCAAAAACGTGCCAAGAAAAGTGATAGGGAATTTTTCCATCACTTTCCCTGTGATAGGATTCACTTGGTTTTTTATTAACAAATGGTGATGCAAAATACTGATCAGATCTGCGCTGTGTGAATGAGGCCAATGGAATCAGCAGAAATGCCCAGCACTGGTCCTTAAAGGGAACCCCATAGGTTATCCCCCCGGCTGAGGGCACCAACCCAGGCAGACCTGCTGTTTCCAGCGAGCGGGGCATAAACTATGTGACAGGTTCCCTTTAAACAGTTCCTGACCACCACCCTCCTTCATGACTGGACACATTTTCATTTTCTTACCACCCTAAACTTCAGGCCTGAAATTTATTTAATGACATAGCTGAATTTTGTAGCAGGGGAAAGCCCTTTGATTATGCTGCGGTCAAGGACTGCGGCAATCAAAGGTTAAACGCCGGGAGAAAGGGGTTTTCCTCCCTTCCAAAGCTTGCAGAGACTGCTCTAGGAGTGGATGTCAACTACAACTCTGTTCCTAGTGCAGCTGCGGCGCTGGGAGTTGATCTTTGATGTTGCTGCAGGCAAGCGATCTGCAGCGTTCGACATCGAAAGATGATGGGCGGTCGTTAAGGTGTTAAAGGGGTTTTCCAAAACTTTTATAAACCTCCTTTCCTCTTGGACGTCTATGTACAATAAAGGTGGCATAAATTTAGGGGGAAACAGGCGAATTGTGTCAAAAAGAAAAAAAGCAAAACTCCAAAACCCCTTTAAAAATAGCCTTCCCCCTAACCACAACCAAGACTTAGGGTTATAGTCAAGCTCGCACTGGGACACAGAGGAATAGGGGAACCTCCTGGAGGGCTTCTGAGCTAGGTGGGTTCCCAGGCATGGTGTGCGCCCTGGGGATGATAGGCCGAGGGCTGAATTTTAGGGAAACAGGCACAGGCAGAGAATCAGAGGCAGAAAGCAAGAGGTAAACCCCCAAAAAACAAATAAAATGTGACCCCCAAAAATCAAAAAACTGGGGAGCCCCCAAAAACAACCTATGGTGGGGGCCACAAAATCACTCCATGGTGGGCCACAAGTATCAAAACCACGGTGGGCCCCCAAAAATCAACTCCATGGTGGGCTCCAAGAAACAACTCCCCTGGGGGACCCCCAAGAATCAACCTCCACTGGTGGGCTCCAAGAATCAACTCCACTGGTGGGCCCCAAGAAATTAACTTCATTTGGTGGGCCCCAAGAATTAAACTTCAGGGTGGGCCCCAAGAATCAATTTCCACTGGTGGGCCCCAAGAATCAACTCCACTGGGGGGGCCCCCAAGAATCAACGCACTGGTGAGCCCCAAGAATCAACCCCACTGGTGGGGCCCCAAGAATCAACGCCACTGGTGAACCACAAGAATCAACCCCAAACTGGTGGGCCCCAAGAATCAACTCCACTGGGGGGCCCCAAGAATCAACGCCACTGTGGGCCCCAAGAATCAACTCTACTGGTGGGCCCCAAGAATCAGTCCACTGGTGGGCCCCAAGAATAAAACTCCACTGGTGGACCCCAAGAATCAACTACTTTGGTGGGCTCCAAGAATCAACTACATTGGTGTGCTTCAAGAATCAACTCCACTGGTGGGCCCCAAGAGTTAGCTCCACAGGTGGGCCCCAAGAATCAACTCCCCTGTTGAACCCCAAGGATCAATTTCACTGGTGGACCCCAGGCATCCCAGTCCAACACTGGTTATATTTATGGTTATAGTTAGGGATAGGGTTTGAAAATAATTCAGATTTAGAAATGTCTCAAAACAGAATATTTTCTTTAGTTTGGTGGTACCTGTATCAAACCCATCATGGCCCGACTTGAGCAAGACTTTTCATAAGGATGTCTTTTTTTTTTCCCTCTAGTGGATGCATTTGATGATGTAGACTCAGATCACGGAACCTAATGGACCTCGAGAATACGCTTTGGTTATAAAAAAAAAGCCAGCAACCCGGCTGTAGGAAGTGACCACACGGAGGTGCAAGAGCCCACAATCTTCGGGATTTTCATTATATTGTTCTAACAATCTCATAGAATTCTGGGACTATCATACATTTATACATATTCCAATATCAGTAGCACACCATAATCTAAAGAAACTATCAAAGGGGACATAGGAATTTTCGAAAAAGCATTTCTGCTCTCTAGGATGTGCAAAACCATGTATTGTTTCTATCATACATTTATGAATATCCATGCCAAAAGGGGGTGTAAATGGGAACCCCTTTAAGGGAAACGGGCAATAAAAGGAAAATTTTGTTTTAAAACCAATATTCTGGAATTGTTTTTGTTTTTTTTAGAATCTTTAGGCATTTTTTTCTTTTTTCGGCAGTCCTCTGCAATAAAGAATTACATATAAAATATTGTCCTTCTCTAGCCGTGTGAGAAAACTTTTGTATAGCAGAGCAAACCAATCTTACTTTATTCAGCGTGTTTTCTTTACATAGTCTCATTACAAATAGTAGGCAATGACATAATGATTGCTCCTATTGTTTTCTCCACAAGGTTAGATATGATTAGACTAGACAATGAGCAATATATGAAAGGAAAATAGTGTAATCTTTCTCTGGGGGAGGAGGGATTCTTCACACTCATAATAATAATTTACACTTCTCAGACCAGAAAGAAGGTCCATCAAGCAATCTTCTCACTGCTGTGCTAACAGAGGTCACAGAGGGGAAGTCAGAGAGAATAATGTACATAGGGGAACTTATATATATATCAAAGCAACCACCCACTAAAAAAAATGTGAAAAGAAAAGTTTTGATGGTAGTGTCCCTTTAAAGACTAACAGGCTATCTGAAGTTCAGATCGGGTTATCTTCTACTGGCGAGCAAGGGCTCTGTTAGGGCTGTCACCTCAAAGCCCAGGATTTAAAGGGTTGTCTCATTAGGGCAAACCTTGCCCAGTATAAAAATATAGATATCTTACAGGGGTATCCCACATTTACAACCCCATGACCATATCTTACCTGGTTGCCTCTTCATTACAGCATCATGGTGGCTTTCTTACAAGGATCAGCTGTCCTATGATGGCCTGAAGGATCAATGATACCATATAGTCTTAGTGCACATCTTTACATGTGTATGGCTATGTATATGTCTATCTCATGCATTTGGTTGTATAATTGATGTATGGGGCATATGATTGAATCTGATGTAATAAATCAAAAGTGATCAAATCTGTAAATAAACTATATTCCATTAAAAATGTGACTGGAGCTTATGTGTGAGAGCGATCACTAGAGGCCCTCAAGAGGAAATGGTTGTAAGGGCCCAATATTCAGCTAAACAGAACAAGTTTCCAACTATATTTAATTTCATTGTCCTACAACCAAGCAGCAAAGCCCCATGGTTGGGCGCCATGAGGTTTGCTGAGGTCAAGTAGTCACAATCCAGTAATCTCATCAGATGATTGCATTTTCTTCATGATCCCTCCTCTCTATTGCTCTTCTTCTTCTTCCCTATCCCTAATGTGCTCTCTCTTGCGTCCCGACACCAAATCCCACCACTGTGCCAATGCTGAGAAGAGGTCACAGGAAGGAGAAGTTATTTGGTGGGGAGGACTGTGTGATGGTGGCAGTAGATGACATAGATTTGAAGGCAGAGATAGTGATCATGGCTGGTACTGAAAGAGCAAGAGAGCGCCATGAAAGTGAACCAAAAGGAAGACATGCATGTAAGTTTGGAGTGAGTAAAGATCAATATAAGCAGGCTTGAACTGGCCCACAAGGAACAGGAGAAATCCCTGGTGGGCCCCTGAGTTGGACAGAACTGGAGTTTCTGTTAAAAATTTATATACACTTTGGGGAGACAGAAAGAAAGGACGAAACAAATCCAGAATATTAAGAGGTTACAAGGCTATGGGGTGCCCCAGAATCAAACTCATAGGTGCACCCCATGAATTAAGTCTTTCGGTGAAAAACCCAAAATCAACTCCACGGTGGGCCCTAGAATCAAACCACTGGGGGCTCAAGAACAAAACCCCTGGTGGGCCCCCCCGAAAAAAATTCCCTTATGGGGCCCCCAAAAAAAAAACCCACTGGTGAAACCCAAGGATCCCTCCCGAGGGGCCCCAAGAATTAACTCCACTGGTGGCCCCAAGAATTAATACCACTGGTAGGCCCCACGAATCAATACCACTGGTGGGCCCCCAGGATTATCTCCACTGATGGACCCCAAGAATCAACTCTACTGGTGTCCCCAAGAATCAAGTCCACCGGTGGGTCTCAAGAATCAGCTCCACTGGTGAGCCACAAGAATCAACTCCACTGCTGGTCCCCAAGAATCAACTCCACTGGTGGACCCCAAGAATCAACTCCACTGGTGGTCCCCAAGAATCAGCTCCACTGGTGGGCCACAAGAATCAACTCCACTGCTGGTCCCCAAGAATCAACTCCACTGGTGGACCCCAAGAATCAACTCCACTGGTGGCCCCCAAGAATCAACTCCACTGATGGCCCCAAGAACCAACTCCACTGGTGGGCCCCAAGAATCAACTCCACTGGTTGCCACAAAACTACTCCACTGGTTGTACCCGGTGTATTCCCTGTCTCCAGTAACAGATCTTCATGATATCTCATGATAGAGGAATAAGACAACCCAAGGTCAGCAAGATCTGTTAGTTTAAAAGCCTCGCTGGCATCCTTACCCATGGTAGACTGGCAATAGGGTCTAGAGGCTTTGAGTCCCAAGAACCCTGTACACTTATAGGTCACATTATTAGTTGAGAAAAGAACTTCTCTGGTTTTTACACATTTGCTGAACACACACGCAGTGATCTCAGGCTAGAATGGAGTCTCTAATCCATGGGTGATGGACAATATTTTCCTTGACTCACAGCCATAGTGCACTGCCCAAAAGCAAGTAAATAGCAGCGTGAATGGATGAGTCCTGTATTAGTCCCCGGCGCCGCCGCTATACGCCGCCGCCGCCGATCGTTAGGGTCCTAAGCCCGCTACCAGTCGCTAAGCTATCGGCTTAGCGCTTAGGACCTTGGCGACGCAGGGGTTGGCGGGACTAACTGTATGTGCGTCCCCCGGGACGCACATAACATTTAGATGCTTCAGCGGAGCAGAGAGCTCCGCGGAGTAATCTGGCCGCAGTCAGGATGCGGCACTGTGCGCGCCCGGGGTGCACGGGCGGTGTGCGCGTCATCACGCTGCCCCGGCGGCCTGGTGACGTCACGCCGCTGAAGAAAAGACCGGGAGGGAGCGACAGCGACAGCGGCGGGGACGAGGTCAGGTCAGAGCTGTCAGGGAAATACTTTTAATTAGCGCTATTCATGCTGGGGGTCTATTATCTACTGTTTTATGTTCAGGGAGGGGGGCTGTTATCTATTGTTATATTGCAGGGAGGGGGGCTGTTATCTATTGTTATATGTGCAGGAGGGGGGCTGTTTATCTATTGTTATATGTTTCAGGGAGGGGGGCGTTATCTATTGTTATATGTTTCAGGGAGGGGGGCTGTTATCTATTGTTTTTATGTGCAGGGAGGGGGGCGTTATCTATTGTTATATGTACAGGGAGGGGCTATTATCTATTGTTATATGTGCAGGGAGGGGGGGCTATTATCTATTGTTATATGTGCAGGGAGGGGGCTGTTATCTACTGTTATATGTGCAGGGAGGGGGGCTGTTATCACTGTTATATGTGCAGGGAGGGGGGCTGTTATCTATTGTTATTTTGCAGGGAGGGGGGCTATTAAACTATTGTTATATGTGCAGGGAGGGGGGGTATTATCAATTGTTATATGTGCAGGCAGGGGGCTATTAAACTAACTGTTATTTGTGCAGGGAGGGGGCTATTATCTCTTATATACGTGCAAAGGAGGAGCTATAATCTACCTACATATGTGCTGTGAGGCCTATAAGCTACCTAAATATACACGTGCTGGGGGGGCCTATAAAACTATCTATATACCTGCTGTGGGGCCTAAAAGCTATCTATATACCTGCTGGGGGACCTAAACCTGCCTATATACCTGCTGGGGGACCCAAACCTCCTATATACCTGCCCGGGGGACCTATAACCTGTCTATAAACCTGCTGGGGGACCTAAACCTGCCTATATACCTGCTGGGGGACCTAAACCTGGCTATAAACCTGCTGGGGGACCTAAACCTGCCTATATACCTGCTGGGGGGCCTAAACCTGCCTAATACCTACTGGGGGACCTAAACCTGCCCCATATACCTACTGGGGGATCCATAACTTGCCTATATACCTACATGGGGATCCATAACCTTTCCTATATACCTGCTGGGGACATATAAAAACACACCTACCTACTGGAGATATATAAAGTATATAACCACCTACTGGGGGGCGTATAACTTACGCGTGGACCTTTTACCTTCACTGGGGGACACATAATTTTACTGCGTTGTGAAGTCCGCTAACAGTCGTTAAGCCGGTTGTTAAGGCCTCTAGCTCAAGTTCATTGATAAGAGTTGGCAATCGACTCCGCGGACTCCAGTCGGTTGTTAAGGCCTCAAGTCGATTGTTAAGACCTTAGCAATCGACTCCGGGGACTATCCTGTATATGAACGCACGTGAACCAGGGAGAGAAGAGGAAAAGAAGATGGGGGAAAATCAATCAAAATGTGAAGAAGCCAAGACCCCCTCCATGTCCAAAATTATTTGTACTTAAAGGGGTCGTCTCACTACAGGGATCGCTGCTTTTTATGTTAAAGATCTTGCAAAAACAAGTCACTTTGAACTATATGTCCATTAACAGTGTCCTCCCTATTCCTAGATACCCCCCTCTTGTATGGGCTGCATCGGGCCCCCCTCGGTCACTATAGCTACAGCCCCCCCCCATTTTCAATCTCTCAAAAATGGGGGTTGTCGGGCCTGGTTGTATAGCTATAGCCCCGTTTAAACCTTCCTCCTGTTGGCTCCCAGCCCTGGGTCGCTTGGGGCAACGGGCCCCTTTTTTGATTTTCCTGTTAGGCTGCCAGCACTGGTTGCTATGGGCTACAGCCCTGGCTTCTTTTTCCCACCCTTTGTAGAACCACTAAACAGGCCCCTTGAATTCAAAATGAAACCAAAAAAAACAGGACAAACGATGAAATTTGATAAAACCCCCTTTTTAAAGTCTGAAAGGGCCCAAAAACCAAGCCCGGTTCCAGGGTTAAGGGAAAAGAAAGTAAAAAAAATTGAAAAAAAACCCCATTGAAAATTTTCCTTAAACACTACAGGTGGGGTTTTGGGGGTTATTTTGCATGCAGGCCCATCTTTTTTTCACCCCGGGTCTCTCAAATATAGGGGTAATCTTATACCCCTATAAAAGGGGGTTTTTCGGGTTTTATCTTTTTAATAAACCCTTATTTTAAGGGGGGTTGTCTCCAACTTTGGGATTCCTCTCACCTCACCCTTTTTTCCCCTTGGTTTCACCTTAAAATTCAGGGGCGTGAAAAAGGGCTTCTAATGGGGTTTCAGAAGAAGCCAGGTTTGTAGCTATAGCAACCAGTGTTTGGAAAAGCCTATCGGAGAAAAAAAAAAACGGTCTTTACCCTTTAAAAAACCATGCGGGAACCTTCGGGAAAATTAAACGGGGTCTGTAGCTATAGCAACCAATGCGGGCAGCCTTTCGGAAAGGATTGAAACCCCAGGGGTGAAGTTTAGAAACCAAATGCGGGCAGCCTACCCAGGAGAGTTTGGGAACAGGTCTGAAAAGCTATAGAAACCCAAAGTGCGGCGGGCCTATCGGGAGAGATTGAACAGGCCCTTTTATTATAGTAAAGGGAAGATTGATGAAGCCCATAAAAGGGAGGGGATATCTGGGGAATGGGTAGGACACTGTTAATGGAAACAAAATTAAAAGGGGACTTTTTTTTTTGAAAGGGACTTTAACATAAAAAGCAGCGCCCTGTAGTGGGGACAACCCCTTTAAAAGTTTTGGGTTTAGATATATACAATTGTATCCACTTCTAAAAGCGGGGGGATGGGGACAGCAATGTACACAGGCCCGTACACACGGCGAAACCCTTGCGGGGGGGAAATAGCCCCTGCAAAAAAGGGCCTTTGTGAAAAATTCCCCTTAACCCCCAATATTAAAACCCTATTTACATATTTTTCCCCTTTTCGGGCTGATATCAATAGACAATAAATCTATGAGCTAAACGGGTTTGGATCCACTGATATGTTGTTTTTAGCTAGTCCTGCTTTTTCATAGTAAAGGGACAATGCTTTTTGGGACCCAAAAAAGCCTGGACAAAAGGGACCGAAAAAGTTTGTAGCAAAACTGCAAAAAAGGTTTATGAAAACTGCTGCAAATTTTAAAGGGGGTTTTGTTCACACGGGTATTGGGGCGTGTATAGTAAGCCCCGCAATACCGGGGGTTTTTTTGGGAAGGGGCGAAATGATCATTGGGGTAATTCCAAAGCCCGGGGGGGCCCCGGCTAACAACTGACATTTAAACCCCTGCCCCCCGGGTTTAAACGATACGATAAAAAAATTGTAGGGCCGGGGAAGCCCAAAGGGCGTAATTCATGGGGTTCTCTATGAGACCCTATAAAATTACCGAAATTTGGGCCGCGTAAAAAGCACAATTTTGGGAAAATTTAAAAACCCCGGGAATTTTACCCAAAATGTGTTTCCCCTTAAAAGGGGGGTTCCCCCCACTAATTGATTCTTTTTAAAACCTCAGTCCTGTTTTTTTTTGTTTTCTTTTTGGGGATTGGGGGCTTTGTTTAGCCCCCCGGCCCCCTTTAACATGCATTACCCAAACGGCGCGCATACACCGTGAATAAGTAGCATATCATCTCTCTCCCCGCTCGCCGTATTGTGCAAGCAGGGAGAGGAGACGTAATCCATAGTTCTCTATGAGAACTGTGGATTACCGTAATGACTGGGACGTATATCAGCCCATAATTCGCGCAGTACAGCACGAATTACGGACTGAAATCTGTCCCGAAATAAGCCGTGTGAACATAGCCTAAGGGTCCTTTTAGGGTGCTTTCACACAGCGCAGTTTTGGTGCAGTTTTAACTGCTCTCCAATTAAATTGCCTTTATTAGCAGCAAGCTTCTTTCAGTTGTCTAAATTGTTCAGAAAGGTGTTTCAAGTAAGTAATCAATGACTGTGTTTGAAATCTTGCGGATACAGACACACTCATTGATTACTCACTTTCCAAAGAGTTTAGATAATTGAAAGAAGCTTGCTGCTAATAAAGGCAGTTTAATTGGAGGCTGTTAAAACTGCACTGTGTGAAAGCAGCCTAAAACCGCTTAGGAAGCCTTTGCAGATGTTTTGGGTTAATTATTCTAATTTTCTGAGATAATGACTTCTGGGCTTTCCTTGGCTGTAATGAGCCATAATCATTAAGATTAACAGAAATAAACACTTGAAAACATTCACTCTGTTTTTAATGACTTTATAGAATATATGAGTTTCACTTTTTGAATTGAATTACTGAAAGAAAAAAAAAACTTTTGGCTAATCTAATTTATTGAGAAGCCCCTGTATATTCAGTGCAGTAAACCTATATATTTACAGCGCCTTGCGAAAGTATTCGGCCCCCTTGAAGTTTTCAACCTTTTGCCACATTTCAGGCTTCAAACATAAAAGATATGAAATTTTTAATTTTTTTGTGAAGAATCTACAACAAGTGGGACACCATTGTGAAATTTATTGGATATTTTAAACTTTTGTAAAAAAAAAAAAAATGAAAAGTGGGGCGTGCCAAATTATTCGTCCCCCTTAAGTTAATACTTTGTGGCGCCACCTTTTACTGCAATTACAGCTGTAAGTCACTAGGGGGACGTCTCTATCAGTTTTGCACATCGAGAGACTGAAATTCTTGCCCATTCTTCCTTGGCCACAGCTGGAGCTCAGTGAGGTTGGATGGAGAGCGTTTGTGACAGCTGGAGCTCAGTGAGGTTGGATGGAGGGTTTGTGAGCAGCTGGGCTCTGAGGTTGGATGGAGAGCGTTTGTGAGAGCTGGAGCTCAGTGAGGTTGGATGGAGAGCGTTTGTGAAAGTGGGCTCAGTGAGTTGGATGGGGCGGTTGTGAGCGTGGAGCTCAGTGAGGTTGGATGGAGAGCGTTTGTGAACAGCTGGAGCTCAGTGAGGTTGATGGGGAGCGTTTGTGATAAGTGAGCTCAGTGAGGTTGGATGGAGAGCTTTGTACAGTGGAGCTCAGTGAGGTTGGATGGAGAGCGTTTGTGAACAGCTGGGAGCTCAGTGAGGTTGGTTTGGGAGGGAGCTGGAGTCTTTGTTGGATGGAGAAAGAGCGTTTGTGGAGCTGGAGCTCAGTGAGGTTGGATGGAGAGCGTTTGTGAACACGTGGAGTCAGTGAGTTGGATGGAGAGCGTTTTGAACAGCGGGAGCTCAGTGAGTTGGATGGAGAGCGTTTGTGAAGCCAGCTGGAGCTCAGTGAGGTTGGATGGAGAGCGTTTGTGAGCAGCTGGAGCTCAGTGAGGTTGGATGGAGGAGCGTTTTTTTTGAGAGCAGCTGGAGCTCAGTGAGGTTGGATGGAGAGCGTTTTGTGAACAGCTGGAGCTCAGTGAGGTTGGATGGAGAGCGTTTGTAGCACTGGAGCTCAGGGGGTGGATGGAGCGTTTGTGAGCAGCTGGAGCTCAGTGAGGTTGGATGGAGAGCGTTTGTGAACAGCTGAGTCAGTGAGGTTGGTGGAGAGCGTTTGTGAGCAGCTGGGGCCAGTGAGGTTGGATGGAGAGCGTTTGTGAGAACAGCTGGAGCTCAGTGAGGTTGGATGGAGGCGTTTGTGAGCAGCTGGGGCTCAGTGAGGTTGGAGGGAGAGCGTTTGTGAGCAGCTGGAGCTCAGTGAGGTTGGATGGAGAGCATTTGTGAGCAGCTGGGGCTCAGTAGGTTGGATGGAGAGCGTTTGTGATCAGCTGGAGCTCAGTGAGGTTGGATGGAGAGTGATTGTGAGCAGCTGGAGTTCAGTGAGGTTGGATGGAGAGCGTTTGTAACCAGCTGGAGCTCAGTGAGGTTGGATGGAGGTGTTTGTGAGCAGCTGGAGCTCACGGAGGTTGATGGAGTAGCGTTTGTGAGCGGATTTGGAGCTCAGTGAGGTTATGGAGAGCGTTTGTGAGCAGCTGGAGCTCAGTGAGGTTGGATGGAGATCGTATGAGAACAGCTGGAGCTCAGTGAGGTTGGATGGAGAGAGTTTGTGAGCAGCAGGAGCTCAGTGAGGTTGGATGCATTTGTGAGCAGCTGGAGCTCAGTAAGGTTGGATGGAGAGCGTTTGTGAGCGCTGGAGCTCAGTGAGGTTGGATGGAGAGCTTTTTGTGAACAGCTGGAGCTCAGTGGGGTTTGGATGGAGAGGTTTGTGTTCAGCTGGAGCTCTGTGTGGTTGGATGGAGAGCGTTTGTGAACAGCTGGAGCTCAGTGAGGTTTTATGGAGAGCGATTGTGAACAGTGGAGCTCAGTGAGGTTGGATGGAGAGCGTTTGTGAACAGCTGGGCTCAGTGAGGTTGGATGGAGAGCGTTTGTGAGCAGTGGGCTCAGTGGGGTTGGAGGAGAGCGTTTGTGAAACAGCTGGAGCTCAGTGAGGTTGGATGGAGAGCGTTTGTGAACAGCTGGAGCTCAGTGAGGTTGGATGGAGAGGTTTGGTGAACAGCTGGAGCTTAGTGAGGTGGATGGAGAGCGTTTGTGAGCAGCTGGGGCTCAGTGAGGGTTGGATGGAGAGCGTTTGGGAGCAGCTGGAGCTCAGTGAGGTTGGATGGAGAGCGTTTGGGAGCAGCTGGAGCTCAGTGAGGTTGGATGGAGAGCGTTTGGGAGCAGCTGGAGCTCAGTGAGGTTGGATGGAGAGCGTTTGGGAGCAGCTGGAGCTCAGTGAGGTTGGATGGAGTGTGTTTGTGAGCAGCTGGAGCTCCGTGAGGTCGTATGGAGGTGTCTGTGAGCAGCTGGAGCTCAGTGAGGTTGGATGGAGAGCGTTTCTGAGCAGCAGTTTCCAGCTCTTTCCACAGATTCTCGATTGGATTCAGCTCTGGACTGTGACTTGGTCCTTCTAACACCTGGATCCGGTTATTTCGGAACCTTCCATTGTAGATTTTGCTTTGTTTGGGATCATTGTCTTGTTGGAGATAAATCTCCGTCCAGTCTCAGGTCTTTTGCAGCTCCAAAAAGGTTTTCTTCCAGAACGGTCCTGTATTTGGCTCCATCCATCTTCCCATCAATTTTAACCATCTTCCCTGTCCCTGCTGAAGAAAAGCCCAAACCATGATGCCGTCCCCACCATGTGCGACAGTGGGGATGGTGTGTTCCTGGGTCTTCATGATGCTGCCCCCACCATGTGTGACAGTGGGGATGGTGTGTTCCTTGGTCTTCATGATGCTGCCTCCACCATGTGTGACAGTGGGGATGATGGGTTCCTTGGTCTTCATGATGCTGCCTCCACCATGTGTGACAGTGGGGATGGTGTGTTCAGGGGGATGAGCTGTGTTGCTTTTATACCAAACATATTGTTTTGCATTGTTGCCGTTGGATTTTGGTTTCCTCTGAGCAGAGCCCTTTCTTCCACATGTTTGGTGTCTCCCAGGTGCCCCCCTTTTTCCACATGTTTGGTGTCTCCCAGGCGGCCCCTTCTTCCACATGTTTGGTGTCTCCCAGGCGGCCCCTTCTTCCACATGTTTGGTGTCTCCCAGGCGGCCCCTTCTTCCACATGTTTGGTGTCCCCCAGGCGGCCCCTTCTTCCACATGTTTGGAGTCTCCCAGGCGGCCCTTCTTCCACATGTTGGTGTCTCCCAGGCGGCCCCTTCTTCCACATGTTTGGTGTCTCCCAGGCCCGGGCCCCCCTTCACAGTTTGGTGTTTTCCCAGGCGGCCTTATTCCACCATGTTTGGGGTCTCCCAGGCGGCCCTTCTTCCACATGTTTGGTGTCTCCCAGGCGGCCCCTTCCTCCACATGGTTTGTGTCTCCCAGCCGGCCCTTCTTCCACATGTTTGTGTCTCCCGGCGGCCCTTCTTCCCATGTTTGGTGTCCCCCAGGAGGCCCTTCTTCCACATGTTTGGTGTCTCCCAGGCTGTCCCTTCCTCCACTGTTTGGTGTCTCCCAGCCGGCCCCTTCTTCCACATGTTTGGTGTCTCCAGGAGGCCCCTTCTTCCACATGTTTGGTGTCTCCCAGGCTGTCCCTTCCTCCACCTGTTTGGTGTCTCCCAGCCGGCCCCTTCTTCCACATGTTTGGTGTCTCCCAGGCGGCCCCTTCTCCCACATGTTTGGTGTTTTCCCAGGCGGCCCCTTCTTCCACATGTTTGGTGTTTTCCAGGCGGCCCCTTCTTCCACATGTTTGGTGTCTCCAGGCGGCCCCTTCTTCCACATGTTTGGCGTCTCCCAGGCGGCTTGTGGCAAACTTTAAACCAGACTTTTTATGGATATCTTTGAGAAATGGCTTCTTCTTGCCTCTTCCATAAAGGGCAGATTTGTGCAGTGACTGACTGTTGTCCTATGGACAGACTCTCCCACCTCAGCTGTAGATCTCTGCAGTTCATCCAGAGGGATCATGGGCCTCTTGGCTGCATCTCTGATCAGTCTTCTCCTTTGTTAATTCTTCACAAAAAAATAAAAATTTTATATCTTTATGTTTGAAGCCTGAAATGTGGGAAAAGGTTGAAAAGTTCAAGGGGGCCGAATACTTTCGCAAGGCGCTGTATAGTATACTTTCAGTGACTGATCTGAATAAGGTCCGTTTGGATGTCAGATATTTGGTAACACAATAAGTTATTCACCTTGTATGGAGCACTTTGATATAATACATTACATCAAGCATTGACTCATTAGAGTGCTGTTGATATTTCTTATCTAGTACTCATGGGACTGTCTAACCCATCTACTAGCACCATTTGTTTGTAAGCTTCCCTGTGCGTGACACTCAAACACTTTTATATATAATTATAGTTCTGTTCTCAGCTGATACCAGTATAGACAATGCTCTATGAGCTAAACAGCTTGGATTCCAGACTGATATGTTGTACGTAGCTAGTCCTGCTCTTATAGTCTAGACCAGGGGTTCCCAAACTCCAGTCCTCACGCCCCCACCAACAGGTCATGTTTTCTGGCTTTCCTTAGCAATGCACGGGTGATTTAATTATGCTGCACAGGTGATTTCATTATTGTCAGTGCATTCTGTGAGATATCCTGAAAACATGACTTGTTGGTGGGGCGTGAGGACTGGAGTTTGGGATCCCCCGGTCTAGACAACGCTCTGTGAGCTAAGCAGCCTAGACTAAAGACTGAAACATTGTAGCAAAACAGCAAAGAGATTTATGCAACTGTTGCTAATATAGAATGTGTTTCGCTTAAAGAGCTTTGTTTAGACTGGATGCAATTGTACCCACTTCTCAGCTGAGAACAGGACTAGCTATGTATAATGTGTCAGTCTGGAGTACAGGCTGTTTAGCTCACAGAGCATTGTCTAGAATGAATACACTGGTGTCCACTTCTCAGCTGATTGTCTTCCTCCTGCAGTTGCACTAAAAAGCTAGAAAGGAGCTGAAAGGGAGCAGATAGATTTGTGTGTATTATGTGCTGAGTGCACACATGGGGCAAGTGGATCCAATACCCCAGTGCATTGTATAATTAATATAATGATTTACTGAAAACTTTGCAGTACTTTATCTCTCCTCTGGGGGCGCTGTTGGAGAATTAATTACTTGATGACACATATCAAAGCTGACCTTTGGGGTCAGCTTTCAGTCAGTGGACCTCTCTATTTAGCAGCTGTCTTTGTGTCCGCTATGGGTAAAATAAGGATTTCAGATATATTTAACATTTTTCATCTGTTTTTTCTTTGTATCATTAATCTGCAGGGAGCCCGAATCAGTTTTTAAATTAAGGTTTAGGGAAAAAAATAAAAAAAAAGGAACACAAGGTTTTCCACTATCACAACTGGTTTATCTCCAGCGTCAGACACAAAGATTGTGTAACCTGAAATAATGAGATTAGGTTTTTGGATGGGAACTGTAAATCATCAGCCTGCTGCAATGAATAGCATTCCTATTCTAATCATGCAAATGCAATTTTAGAGAATCCAAGGGGACATTAACTTTCACAACTTGATGATAATTGTAAAATGCCTAAAACTACACCCTGCTGTTTGCACAATTCTCATTTAGTTTGGAAACATTGACTGCTTGGCATGTATCTGAATACTAATCCCGTGTCGCGGAGCAGCGAGTGAATTACAAGGGCAATAGAAACGTCACTCTCATTAGATGTCTTTGGACAAAGGATTCGTCTAATTAAGCTTTTTCATAACATCATTATTTGCCTTTGACGATAGACCTATGCTTTCTATACATAGGAACCAGAGCGATCTAACAAGTGGGGTTAACAATTTGTCGGCTTTGCTGCAGCTACTTTTTCTGCCACAAGTAGCATCTCAATGACCTTGAACTAGCTCAACGACCTTGGCCTATTGACACAACGCTTAGCTAGATCACTCCACAGGAACATGTCTTATCATCAATATTGCCGAAACCCGATGAAAATCGACATGGGAAACTCATCCAGCCAGGCTCGGACTGACCAACAAGGGATCAGGCGAAACTCCCAGTTGGCCCCTGGACACGGCGCATCTTTGGGCATGGCAAAGCAGGAACAGTAAGTTTAGTTATTTACAGTAGTTATAGTGTGGGCCCAAAGAGTCAATACGCCTGGTGGGTTCCAAGAGTGAAATTCACTGGTGGGCCCCAAGAGTCAACTCTACTGGTGGGCCCCAAGTGTCAACTCCACTGGTGGGACCCAAGAATCAACCCGCACTGGTGGGGCTCAAGAATCAGTTTCCCTGGTGGATGCCAAGAATCATAACCACTGGTGGGCTCCAAGAATCAACTCCACTAGTGGGACTCAAGAATCAACTCCTCTGGTTGGCCCCAAGAATCATAATCACTGGTGGCCCCAAGAATCAACCACACTGGTGGGCCCTAAGAATCCACTGGTGGCCAAAAGAATCAGCTTCACTGGTGGACCCCGAGAATCATAACCAATGGTGGTCCCCAAGAATCAACTCCACTGGTGGGCCCCAAGAATCAACTCCACTGGTGGGCCCCAAGAATCACCTCCACTGGTGGAGCCAAGAATCACTCCACTGGTGTAGCCAAGAATCACCTCCACTGGTGGGCCCAAGAATCAACTCCACTGGTGGGCCCAAGAATCAACTCCACTGGTGGCCTCAAGAATCAACTTTACTGGTGAGCGCCGGGTATCAACACCACTGGTGGGCCTCAAGAATCAGCACCACTGGTGGGGCCCAAGAATCAACGCCACTGGTGGGCACCAAAAATTAACGCCACTGTTGGACCTCTGGCACCTTAGTCCAACGTTGCCTTCCGCTACATTGAAGTTGACACTTTCATTAGTCTGAAGGCCAAATACCACAAGGTGGTGGCACCAAGATCAATATATGCAATATCAGAAAGGCAAGGGGTGCGTTCACAAGTTTCTGAACCATCTGGTGTTTGAAACAACACAGCAAATGTATCAGATTTCTAGTCTTCAACTTGAACGTTAGGTCAGTCTTTCTCTATGGGAGTGAAACATGGTGCGTTCAAGTTAAAATCGGGCAAATGCTACAAGTCTTCATCAACCATTGTATGGGCTGTATCACATGAGCCAATGGAAACATTGATTGTGTGGCATGTATCTAAAAACCAATCCCAGGTTACAGAGCACTGAATAAATTACAAGTAACATCTCCATGAACTTGATCTAACTCAATGACCGTGACTTGTAGGCGGGCACTCAACTTTAAGCTGCAAGGACAACGCACCAAAGAAGAGTTAGGTCAAGGAGTTCTTGACAACAAGTCTGCACCAAGGAATCATTTCTTGTTCTATTCAAACACAACTTTCCTGGCATGTAGAATAAGCTTCATAACCAAGCCACAGCAACAGGTCTTATCATCTGCTGTTTAGTTCTGTGATCCAGTTTATAGAACAGATGTAATGGAGCTGGAGAGAGTCCAAAGACGAGCAACCAAACTTATAGCTAGAGAGAGAGAGAGAGAGAGAGAGAGTGCAAAGCCGAGCAACCAAACTTATAAGAGGAATGGAGTATTTTAGTTATGAGGAGAGGTTAGTAGAATTTAACTTATTTAGTCTTGAGAAAAGATGGCTTCGGGGGGACATGGTTAATTTATATATTTATATAAATGGTCCCTACAAAAAGTCTGGGGAAAAATTATTTAATGTAAAGCCCCCTCAAAAGACAAGAGGACATTCCCTTCTGCTGGAGAAGAAGGATTCAATCTCCAGAGGAGAAGAGCGTTCTTCACTGTAAGAACTGTAAATCTGTGGAATAGCCACCTGAGGAGCTGGTCACAGCAGGAACAGGTGAGGGTTTCTAGAAAGGCTTAGATAACTATCTGAAACTAAAGTACATTAATGCATATGTAGCTATGTAGAATTCTGGATCCTGGCTGGTGGCGGTTCTGGGGTCAGAGATGGGGTCTCCTCTGGAGCAGATTGGTTCTTGCCTTGTGGGTTTCAGGGCATTCACCAGTGGAGAGGCGGGGCTTAAAATCCTTGGCTCCCTCCCTTGACCCACATTTTACCTACTCTTGGTTGAACTTGATGGACACGTGTCTTTTTTCAACCGTACTAACTATGTAACTATCAATGTTGCCAAAACTCAACGGAAGTCAACATGGGTAACCCCTCAAGCTTCATTGAGATCAGGTCAGGACCAGTTGAGAAAGTTGAAACCTTTGCGAACCCCAAAGGCCAAATTCCACTAAATAGTGGCAACAAGAATGATATGTTTACCAGGATCAGAAAGACAAGAGGTGGACATTCAAGTCTTAGACACATCTGTTGTTCAAACAAACTCAACAAACATTCCAAAATTTGAATCTTCATTAAGTCAGTCTTGCTCTATGGGGGCAAAACATAGTTTGTCCAAGTTGAAGATATGCAAACTCTTCACGTCTTTATCGACTGTTGTTTGAGCTGTATCATACAAGGCATTAGAAACATTGACTGCTTTGCATGTATCTGACAACTAATCCCGTGTCCCAGAGCACCAAGTGAATTACAAGGGCAATAGATTCTTGTAATTAGGTTTAATCATAACATCATTTTTTGCCTTAGATAATACACATAAGAAGCAGAGCGATCTAACAAATGGGGTTAACCATTTGTTTGCATTGGTGCAATAACTTTTTCTACCACAAGTAGCATCTCAATGAGCTTAAAGGGGTTTTGCCACGATGTAATGTTGACGTGGGATCCTCCAAAATGGGTATTTAATCACTTTTCTAAATATATGTGATTATAAAAAGTGAAGCCTGTGAGAGCTACAGCATTGCACAGTCCCCCTTAGTTTCCTGTCAGTTTACATTAGACATGACCAGGAGCTGACAGGGAGCTGATCTGACTGCACTTGCGTGTTTGCACTTCTTATCTGATGACAAGGAACGTGAAGGAGACTGTGGAGAAAAAGCAGTGAATGAGCCTGTGTCTTTTGTATAGAATCCACTGGTTATAATGTAATTATTTGAGTAAACATTGCAGACGCTCCTTTCTTCCTCACTCTCTGCTCACCCCCCTCCCTCTCACCCCTGCAGCCATTCATGGCTCAGCATGCTTTGTTTATCTTCTCTCCTGAGCAGATAAGAGGTAAGGAACTCACTTCATGGTAAAACTCAACGACTTTGGTGTATTCGCACAATCTTGCTGACTTAGCCAGACGATCCACAGAAGCAGGTCTTATCATCAACGTTGCCAAACCTTGAGGGAAATCAAAATGGGCAACCCCTAAGCAAGTAACTTTCAGTTGAGAAAGTTGAGTTTTTTCAGTAGCCTGAAAGTCAAATTCTACTACATGGTGGCACCAGGATTGATATATCCACAAGAATCAGTAAGGCAAGGGGTGCATTGCAAATTACTGACATGTCTGGTATTGGAACCAATGCAATGGACATAGCAGAATTCAAGTCTTCAACTTGATCTTTTGGTCAGTATTGCACTATTTGAGTAAGAAATGGTACATCTCAGTAGAATACACGCAAAAGCTACAAGTCTTTGTCAATCATTGTTTGCATTGTATCATACGAGCCTGGTGGTTTCAAATGTTGAGCTGATCTGGCTGTGTAGACACAAAAGAACTTTGAGAGTATAAGTGGAGATTAGTGAGACACACCCTGCGACAGGGCATGAATGAGATCCTTAGACAGGTACTTGACTGGAATTCTCAAGGAACGTGTATAAGGGGAAGGTCAAGGAGATCTTGACAAAGAAGTTCTTCACCAAGAAACCAGGGCTGTTAATGACCTTGTTCTGTTTGCTAACAAGCGAAATAAGCTCGACAACCTAACCAGTCACTCCACAGAGGCTGGTTTTACCATCAGACGTTACCAAAACCTGATGGAAATGAACATAGCCTGCATTGAAGCAGGTCAGGACCATTTGAGAAAATTAAAAATTGTTAGTACTTGGAAGCCAAATTGCTCAAGATGGTTGCACCAAGATTGATATATCCACCAGGATCAGAATGGCAGATGATGCATACACAAGCCCTGAAAATGTCTGGCTCTCCTGCCAAAATACAAATCTTTGACTAGGAACATTAAATGGGTGTTCCCACTGTCAGGGATAGCTTACCAGGAGACAAACCGAGGATGTGGATCCTCTGGACCACCGCAAGCGATGGTGTAAGCCACGCCAGGGAGCGGAGTCTAAGTAGGTCCAGTTTTCACCAGAGCCCGTCGCAAAGCGAGATGGACTTGTTGCGGCAGATTGCTACCAATTCGCTACCCCTGACGGGACTAGCTTGCAGTGGCGGCCGAGGTGTGGCGTGGTAAAAAGTCGTAAGGCAGGCTCGCAGTCGAGGACAGGCAGGAAGGTCAGGACAGGCGGCAAGGTTCGTGGTCAAGGGACGGAGGCAAAAGGTACGGTAGTACACAGTAGACACAAGATACAATGGGAACGCTTCCTCTCAAGACACATGGCACTATCGATTCGGCGGGGGTAATAGGAAAGGGCAGGACTTAAAGAGGATCAGCGCCCGCGGAAAACCAATCACCGGTGCGCTGTCCCTTTTAATCTGTCTGCAACACTGCATGCGCGCATTAGGGGGCGAGCGCTCGCCCGGCCAGCAACAGGTGCACGTACCCGGCCAGGCACAGGAGCGCGGTGAGGTGAGTAGAGGGCAGAGCTGCGAGCACGCCTGCAGCCGGTGGGCAGGATCGCGGCGGCACCCGCAGCAGAGGATGCCGCTGGGGTGCAGGTGTGCCCGCGACCAGACACGGGGGTTGTGGGGACACCCGTTACACCCACCTCACACCTGTAATGGCGAACGGGCCCCCAAAAGTCTCTGCTTCAGGACCTAGAACCGTTCACGACTGCATTCTGTTCTATGGGAGTTCTTAGCATGGCTTCACTCTGATGGGAACGTCCATAGAAGAAAATCGAGAGTCTTGCACAACACGATCGACAATCCATTCTGAGTAGAGATCTGTGGGACCCTTTACCGAGATAGATGCTGGTTCCAGAGGTGAGAACTACACCCATTACACTTTAATGGCATATGCTATTGTTATGCCATCAAAGTGCGAGATGGGAGCACCCCTTTAAGTCATTATTAATATATGAAAATGAAACCTAGAGAGTCACAGTTGAAAACACGCAAAAATTCCAAGTCTTCGTCAACCGTTGTTTGCTCTACGAGCCTGGTGGCCATCCAACTGGTTTTCGAATGTTGAGCTGATCTGGTGGTGTAGGCATGGACCAAAAGAACTAGAGATTCAAGACTGCAAGAGGAGATGGGTTGGACACATCCCGCCAAAGGCCACAGATGAGATTTGTAGACGGGTCCCAGACTGGCATCTGCAAAGACAATGTAGAACAGGCTGGTCAAAGGGTTCTTGGTGGATTAGCCTGCACCAAGAAATCAGGGCTGTTGACTTGAACCTGACCTAATCCTGAGTAAAGGTGAAAACCAAAGAAAAGCAGCAGTGGAAGTCTGTCAAGTTGGTTCTCAGGTAGCGACAGGTAGCAGGCCTCACCATCTGCTGGTGTGCTGGCTTCATCTATCAAAAATGGTTAACAGAAAAACCAGTCTGTTGCCAGCAGATACCAGTCACACTGATGACATAGAACCTAACGCTTCTGCTTACTGGACCTCCAACCTCATGGAACATCCTAGTTCAAATGGGGTCTTAGAGAGACTGCACACTTGGGGATACATGTATGAATTTGAATGTGTATTTTTTTTTTTTTACTTGTCGCCGACACCCCAGTTCTAAATAAATAGAGAAGAGTGTAGAATACGACAGTTTGAAGATTACACTCTATGCCCATACAAACATGTATAAAGGCTATAGAAAGGCCGAAAATAAGAGAAGTCATTAGAATAGCATGTCAGTGAATAGCAACTATGGGACTGACCCTGCTTGGAGGACCACAGATCCCAGCAATACCTGTGCTGTGCCGGCTCCTGCCGTATGTAGAATAAAGGCTGAGAGCAGCAAAAATACATTTCAAAATGTCCAATATTTCTCACCTTCCAGTAAAATAATAAAATGTAATTTCTGAAAATTATCAAACTGTATAAAATTACATTATTTATATTTAATAAACAATTTTTTCATATAAAATTAATATAAAAATATATCATATCCCAAAAATATCAAAAGATCTCCTATAAAATGTATTTAAAATTCATAGAATCTAAAACTAATTTTACATTAAATAACCACTGATGATGATGTTCAGATTTTTAAAATATTTTACTACATTAAATTTGAAATGGATTTTTGCTGCTCTCAGACTTTATTCTACATTCAGCAAGAGCCGGCACAGCACAGGTATTGCTGGGACCTGTGGTCCTCCAAGCAGGGTCAGTCCCATAGTTGCTATTCACTGACATGTTGTTCTAATGACTTTTCTTGTATTTCCAACCTATCTACAGCCTCTACAAATGTCTGGCGCACTACTAATGCGGCAAAGTTTCATTATGTGCCAAACACACAGGTGAGGTGCAATGAACTTTAGGCACCATTTTTAATCGCACAAAATCCACTTTCATACATTCAGGTGCATTATACACTGAACATAATGAATGCACTTATTCACTTTGAAGCGCCTTCCTTCATATGTCTCTTAAAGTTCGGTGCATTACACTCTATGCCCATACAAAGTTTGATGCATGTCATACAGCTTAAAGGGGTTGTCTCACTACATTGATTCAACTCACCTCAGTCCTGTTTTCTTGGTTTCATTTTGAATTCAGGGGCGTGTTTACTGGCTTCTACTAGGCTGCAGTAGAAGCCAGGTCTGTAGCTATAGCAACCAGTGCTGGCAGCCTATCAGGAGAGATTGAACAGGTCTGTAGCTATAGCGACCAGTGCTGGCAGCCTATCAGGAGAGATCGAACAGGTCTGTAGCTATAGCAACCAGTGCTGGCAGCCTATCAGGAGAGATAGAACAGGTCTGTAGCTATAGCAACCAGTGCTGGCAGCCTATCAGGAGGGATTGAACAGGTCTGTAGCTATAGCAACCAGTGCTGGCAGCCTATCAGGAGAGATTGAACAGGTCTGTAGCTATAGCGACCTGAGGAGCTGATGCAGTCCATACAAGAGGGGATATCTAGGAATAGGTAGGACACAGTTAATGGACATATACTGCAAAGTGACTTGTTTTTGCAAGATCTTTTACATAAAATGCAGCAATCCTTGTAGTGAGACAACCCTTTAATGCGCCAAACTTTGTATGGGAATAGAGTGTAACGCGCCGAACTTTGAGAAAAGTTTGGCGCATTAAGCTCCATGTAATGCGCTAAAAATCTTCACACTATCGTATTCTACACTCATCTATATCTATTTAGAACTGGGGTGTCGGCGACAAGTAAAATCAAAATACACATTCAAATTCATACATGTCGCTATTTATTTTTATCTGTGACTATCTAGTGGCAATCATGTCCTCTCTACTTCTACTATGGTAAAAGAATTGACACAGAGCAGAACCGTTGGAGGTAAAAGGAAAAACGAGCAATCGCTGGATTGTATATGAAATTATTTTCTAAAAAAAAATTAATTTATTTAAAGAATCAAAAGTTTTCCACATGTTGACAATAAAATAAGCCAGATCAAAAATATGTCTGTAAAATAATGTGAAAGCAACGCGTTTCGCCGGTACACTTTCTTGGCTTCCTCAGGATATGTAAACTTCCCTGCTGACTCGTGGCTTTTAAGTGCGAACGGGTTCCTCTAGAGGTTACAATAGTACGATGTTGCATATAGCCGATAAAATGAAACTAAATGACTATTACGCTGATATAGTATTAAAAAGATACATATAAAGAACACTTTTGTTCAAAAAATGCTACTGTAGCTTAATTATAACACTACTCACAAATACCGTGACCCGGTAGGTTTAGTAATAAATGTTCTTACTTTCATTGCAGCCATTTGGTAAGATCCAAAAAGTTCATTTTTTGCTCATTAATGTACACTACCCTCCCCCCATCCTGAAAGGAAAAAAACAGAAATGTAGATATTTTTGCAAATTTATTAAACAAGAAAAACTGAAATATCACCTGGTCATAAGTATCCAGAGCCTTTACTGTGACACTCATATTTAACTCACCTGCTGTTTATTTCCTTCTGATCCTCCTTGAGATGGTTCTACTCCTCATTGGAGCCCAGCTGTGTTTAATTTAACTGATTGGACTTGATTAGGAAAGGGACACACCTGTCTATATAAGACCTCACAGCTCACAGTGCATATCAGAGCACATGAGAATTATGAGGTTAGGGAACTCCCCCAAGGAGCTCAGAGACAGAATTGTGGCAAGGCGCAGAACGGGCCCAAAGGGTTACAAGAGAATTTCTGCAGCCCTCAAGGTTCCTAAGAGCACAGTGGCCTCCATAATCCTTAAATGGAAGAAGTTTGGGACGACCACAACTCTTCCTCAACCTGGCCGTCCAGCAAAACTAAGCAATCGTGGGAGAAGAGCCTTGGTGAGAGAGGTAAAGAAGAAGCCCAAGATCCCTGTGGCCGAGCTCCAGAGATGCAGGAGGCAGATGGGAGAAAGTTCCAAAGTCACCGATCACTGCACCCCAGCAGTCGGGCTTTATGCAGGTGCGGCCGACAGAAGCCTCTCCCAGTGCAAGACATGGGAAAAACCCCAGACGGAAGCCTCTCCTCAGTGCAAGACATAGGAAAGCCCAGACGGAAGCCTCTCCTCAGTGAAACACTAGAAAGCTGCGACGGAAGCCTCTCCTCAGTGCAAGACATAGGAAAGCCGCAGACGGAAGCCTCTCCCAGTGCAAGACATAGGAAAGCCGCAGACGGAAGCCTCTCCTCACTGCAAGACATAGGAAAGCCGCAGATGGAAGCCTCTCCTCAGTGCAAGACATAGGAAAGCCACAGACGGAAGCCTCTCCTCAGTGCAAGACACAGGAAAGCTGCAGACGGAAGCCTCTCCTCAGTGCAAGACATAGGAAAGCCGCAGACGGAAGGGCCCCTCCTCATGCAAGACATAGGAAGCCGCAGACGGTAGCCTCTCCTCAGTGCAAGACATAGGAAAGCCGCAGACGGAAGCCTCTCTTCAGTGCAAAGGGCATAGGAAAGCCGCAGACGAAGCCTCTCCTCAGTGCAAGACATAGGAAAGCCGCAGACGGAAGCCTCTCCTCAGTGCAAGCAATAGGAAAGCCGCAGACGGAAGCCTCTAATCAGTGCAAGACATAGGAAAGCCGCAGACAGGGAAACCTTCCTCAGTGCAAGACATAGGAAAAACCGCAGACGGAAGCCTCTCCTCAGTGCAAGACATAGGAATGCCGCAGACGGAAGCCCTCCTCAGTTCAAGACATAGGAAAGCCCCAGACGGAAACCTCTCCTCAGTGCAAGACATAGGAAAGCCGCAGACGGAAGCCTCTCCTAGTGCAAGACATAGGATAGCTGCAGACAGAAGCCTCTCCTCAGTGAAAGACATAGGAAAGCTGCAGACGGAAGCCTCTCCTCAGTGCAAGACATAGGAAAGCCGCAGATGGAAGCCTCTCCTCAGTGCAAGACATAGGAAAGCCGCAGACGGAAGCCTCTCCTCAGTGCAAGACATAGGAAAGCCGCAGACGGAAGCCTCTCCTCAGTGCGGGACAAAGGAAATCAGCAGACAGAAGCATCTCCTCAGTGCAAGACATATGAAAGCCGCAGACGGAAGCCTCTCCTCAGTGCAAGACATAGGAAAGCCCAGACGGAAGCCTCTCCTCAGTTTCAAGACATATGAAACCGCAGACGGAAGCTCTCCTCAGTCAAGACATAGGAAAGCCGCAGATGGAAGCCTCTCTCAGTGCAAGACATATGAAAGCCGCAGACAGAAGCCTCTCCTCAGTGTAAGACACAGGAAAGCCGCAGACGGAAGCCTCTCCTCAGTGCAAGACATAGGAAAGCCGCAGACAGAAGCCTCTCCTCAGTGCAAGACATAGGAAAGCCGCAGACGGAAGCCTCTCCTCAGTGCAAGACACAGGAAAGCCGCAGACGGAAGCCTCTCCTCAGTGCAAGACATAGGAAAGCCACAGACGGAAGCCTCTCCTCAGTGCAGACATAGGAAAGCTGCAGACGGAAGCCTCTCCTCAGTGCAAGACATAGGAAAGCTGCAGACGGAAGCCTCTCCTCAGTGCAAGACATAGGAAAGCCACAGACGGAAGCCTCTCCTCAGAGCAGGACATATGAAATCCGCCGATGGAAGCCTCTCCTCAGTGCAAGACATAAGAAAGCTGCAGACAGAAGCCTCTCCTCAGTGCAAGACATTTGGAAAGCCGCAGACGGAAGCCTCCTCAGTGCAAGACGTAGGAAAGCCACAGACGGAAGCCTCTCCTCAGTGCAGGACATATGAACCATAGGCAATCTGTTGTCATCCAAAACAAGTATGCCCCCAAAATTTAAGAGTAATTGGCTTAAAATAAAAGGTTTCTACAAATGTGGGTCTAGTCCCTGCAGGGTTTGTAACTTTGTTAATGTGGGCAAAGTTTTTCAGAACAACTCACATACTAAAACCTATACTATCCGTAATTATATTAATTGTAACTCCCACCACGTTGTATATTTGGCGACCTGTATTGAATGCAAGCTCCAATATGGGGGCAGCACCACAAGGAGGTTAAAGACGCGCAACCTAGAGCATTTAAATGACATTACGCAGACGGCAATTAGGAACAGGTCTCATCTGTCTATGCATTTCAGGGAGATACATGGAGGCAATTACACCAAATTAAAAATTATGGTATAGAAAAAAGTTAGTAAACCCTAAACGAGGTGGAGAGTATTACCCTTATACTGCAGACAGAGAGCCTATTGGATTTTTGTTTTTAACACTGCCGCTCCCACTGATTAAACACTAATAAAGAATGGATGTTATTCTATAATAATTATCACTTTGTGTGTTAAATATTTGTCTGGGTTTTTCCTTTTGGCTTTTTGTTATCATGGGATTTCAGATACCAATTTTTTTTTACAGTGAAGTAATCATAGCCAAATGTTTTTCTTTCATCTGAAGTAGTATTATCAATAGTGTGGCAACGTTTTTATCTCTACAGTATTGCCCACACTTGGGCTGTAAACAATTTTTCTCCTTGGCTTTTTACCGTACATTATAGTGTTTATTTGGAATCCATTTGTTTTTATGTTTACTTTTCCTACCTTTGTCCGTTTCCAGTTTTTGTGTCCTAATACTCGCTGCGGCGGTGCCTTGATTTGCTCGGTTCCGATTCTTTGCATGACGAGTTTTGGTGACTTTAGCTGGTCGCTCATGAAGGCCAATCTCACTTCCTAGCAACCCGCTGGTTTCGAGTCCAGGCCGTTGCTTGGTTCTCTTACACGTGCCTTTATTCGGGGCGTTCCGTAAGCGCGTGTTTGTCATTCAACACAGGAACACGACACAGACAGGTGACTTTGTTTATGTCAAGGTATATAAAGATTGCTCTGACACTGAATGTATGCCATTATTAATGTGAGGGCTTTGCCCCGAACGCGTCGGCTTTTCTAGTTTTTCCCTGTCTTGCTGCCAATCGTGTTGCTGATTTTTTATGGACTTTGAATAAAGAAAAAATTTTCTGCTTATCCGGTACCCCCTGCTTATCATCTCTTCAGTTCTATAGGACATATGAAAGGCCGCATACGGAAGCCTCTCCCTCATTGCAAGACATAGGAAAGCCGCAGGACACGGAAGCCTCTCCTCAGTGCAAACATAGAAAGCCGCAGATGGAAGCCTCTCCCTCAGCGCAAGACATATGAAAGCCGCTGACAGAAGCTCTACTCAGATGCAAGATATAGGAAACTGCAGACTGAAGCCTCCTCCTCTTGCAAGACATAGGGAAAACCGCAGAACGGAAGCCTCTTCTCAGTGCAAGACATAGAAAGCCGCAGATGAAGCCTCTCAGCGCAAGACATAGGAAATCCGCTAGATGGAAGCTCTCCTAGTGCAAGACCATAAGAAAGCCACAGACAGAAATCCTCTCCGTCAGCAAGACATAGGAAATGCCGCAGACGGAAGCCTTCTCCTCAGTGCAAACATGAGGAAAGCCGCAGACGTAAGCCTCTCCTTTCAGTGCAAGACAAAGGAAAGCTTCAGACGAAGCCATCTCCTCAGTGCAAGACTACAAGAAAGCCGCAGAACTAAGCCTCTCCTTCATTGCAAGACATAAAAGCCACAGACAGAAGCCTCTTCCTCAAAGTGCAAGACATAGAAAGCCGCAAGACGGAAGCCTCATCCTCAGTGCAAGAGCCATAGTAAAGCTGAGACAGGGGGGGGAAGCCCTCTCCTTGCAGTGCAAGATATAGGAAAAGCCGCAAACGAAGTCCCCCCCCCCCCCCCCCGCTCCCTCAGTGCAAGACATAGGAAAGCCGCAGACAAAGCCCTTCTCCGGCAAGACATAGGAAAGCCCAGACGGAAGCTCTCCTCATGCAGGACATGGGAAAGCCGCAGACGGAAGCCCCCCCTCAGTGCAAGAATAGGAAAGCCGCAGACAAGCCTTCCTCAGTGCAAGACTAATAAAAGCCCAGACGGAATCTCTTTCGTGCAAGACATGGGAAAGGCAGAGGGAACCCCTTTCCTCAGTGCAAGCCCTATAGAAAGCGCAGACGGAATTCTCTTTCAGTGCAAGACATGGGAAAGCCGCAAGGGAAGCCTCTCCCCCAGTGCAAACTGGAAAAGCCGCAGAGGGAAGCCTCCCTCATGCAAGACATGGGAAATCCGCCGACGGAAGCCGCTCCTCAGTGCAAGACTTAGGAAAGCCACGACGGAAGTTTCTCCTCAGTGCAAAGACATGGGAAAGCTGCGACAGTTTGCAAAAAAAAACATAAAAGGACCCAGACTATAGAAATAGATTATCTGCTCTATGAAAAAAGATGAACTTTTTGGTTTTAAAATTGTAAGCGGTGGGAAAACTACCCCCTGCTCATACCTGCCCAATACAATCCCAACAGTGACACATGGTGGTGGCAGCATATGCTTGGGGCAGGACAGGACACGGTTGCAATTAAGGAAAGATGAATGCGGCCAATACAAAATTTCCCGGATGAAAACCTCTTCCAGACCCTACCTCAAATGGCCGAAGGTTTTTTTTCCAACAAGCAATCCCTAAGCACACAGCTAAAAAAACAAAGCAGCGGCTTTAGAACAACTCTGTGACCCTTTTGACCGGCCCCCGGGGCCCACCTAAACCCACTGGCATCTTGGAGGGAAATTTAAAAAAGGAGTCCACCAAGTTCATCACCAACCTAGGGAACCGGAGAGGATCTGCAAAGAAGAACGGCAGAGGATCCCCAAATCCAGGTGTGAGAAACTTGTTGCATCATTCCCAAGAAGATTCATGGCTGCACTAGCTCAAAAGGTGCTTCTACTCAATACTGAGCAAAGGGCCTGAATACTTATGACCATGTGATAGTTCAGTTTTTCTAGTTTAATAAATTTGCTAAATTATCTACATTTCTGTTTTTTTTCTTTCAAGATGGGGTGGGGGGGCAGAGTGTACAATAATGAGCAAAAAAATAAACTTATTTGACCTTATCAAATGGCTGCAATGAAACAAAGAGTGAAGAATTTAAAGGGGTCTGAATACTTTCCGTACTCACCGTAGCCCTATATATCACAGAGCTCAGCTTCTCTCCTCTATCATATAACCATATATATATCACAGAGCTCAGCTCCTCTCCTCTATCATATAACCGTATATATCACAGAGCTCAGCTCCTCTCCTAAAAAATATAACCCTATATATCACAGAGCTCAGCTCCTCTCCTCTATCATATATCCCTATATATCACAGAGCTCAGCTCCTCTCCTCTATCAATAACCCTTTATATCACAGAGCTCAGCTTCTCTCCTCTATCATATAACCCTATATATCCCAGAGCTCAGCTTCCCTCCCTCTCTCCTATAACCCTATATATCACAGAGCTCAGCTTCTCTCCTCTATCATATAACCGTATATATCACAGAGCTCAGCTCCTCTCCCTCTATCATATAACCCTATATATCACAGAGCTCAGCTCCTCTCCCTCTATCATATAACCCTATATACACAGAGCTCAGCCCTCTCCTCTATCATATAACCATATATATATCACAGAGCTCAGCTCCTCTCCTCTATCATATAACCCCTAAAATATCACAGAGCTCAGCTTCTCTCCTCTATCATATAAACCCTATATATCACAGAGCTCAGCTCCTCCTCCTCATCATATAACCCTATATCACAGAGCTCAGCTCCTCTCCCTCTATCATATACCACTATATATCGCAGAGCTCAGCTCCTCTCCCTCTATTCATATAACCCTATATATCACAGGGGCTCAGCTCCTCTCCTCTATCATATAACCCTAAAATATCACAGAGCTCAGCTCCTCTCCTCTATCATATAACCCCTAAATATCACAGAGCTCAGCTCCTCTCCTCTATCAATACCCTATATATCAAGAGCTCACTCCTCTCCTCTATCATATAAACCTTTATATCACAGAGCTCAGCTTCTCTCCTCTATCATATAACCCTATATATCACAAAAGCTCAGCTCCTCTCCCTCTATCATATAACCCTATATATCACAGAGCACAGCGTCTCTCCTCTATCATATAACCCTATATATCATAGAGCTCAGCTCCTCTCCTCTATTAAATAACCCTATATATCACAGAGCACAGCTTCCCTCCCTCTATCATATAACCCTATATATCACAGAGCTCAGCTCCTCTCCTCTATAATATAACCCTATATATCACAGAGCTCAGCTCCTCTCCTCTATCATATAACCCAATATATCACAGGGCTCAGCGTCTCTCCTCTATCATATAACCCTATATATCACCAGAGCTCAGCTCCTCCCTCTATCATATAACCCTATATATCACAGAGCTCAGCTCCTCCCCCCCTATTCATATAACCCTATATATCACAGAGCTCAGCCCCTCTCCTCTATATATCACAGAGCTCAGCCCCTCTCCTCTATATATCACAGAGCTCAGCCCCTCTCCTCTATATATCACAGAGCTCAGCACCTCTCCTCTATCATATAATCCTATAAAATCACAGAGCTCAGCTTCTCTCCTCTATCATATAACCCTAAAATCACAGAGCTCAGCTTCTCTCCTCTATCATATAACCCTATAATCACAGAGCTCAGCTTCTCTCCCTCTATCATATAACCCTACATATCGCAGAGCTCAGCTCCTCTCCTCTCTCATATAACCCTAAATATCGCAGAGCTCAGCTCCTCTCCCTCATCATATAACCCCTATATATCACAGAGCTCAGCTCCTCACCTCTATCTTAAACCCTATATACACAGAGGTCAGCTGATCTCCTCTATCATATAACCCTATATATCACAGAGTTCAGCTCCTCTCCTTCTATCATATAACCCTATATATCACAGAGCTTAGTTCCTCTCCTCTATCGTATAACTCTACATATCACAGAGCTCAGCTCCTCTATCATATAACCCTACATATCACAGAGCTCAGCTTAGCTCATATCCTGCTCTCAGATAGTGCAGCATAAACCACCTGACAGGTTCCCTTTAATAGAGTCCTGCTCATGGTTTTGCACACTGAACATTACCATCTGTGCTGATGCATAAATAAATTATATCACAACACGGGAAGATTTTGGTAGAGAACTTTCATACCATTGCATTTTTTTTTTATTCTAACTTTTTACTATTTTGGTGGGATGTAAATTTTTCTTCTGGAACCTGATGTACACACATCTTATAAGGCTTTTTGTACATTTTTGTATTAAAAAAAACCATATATGATTCCATGAGGCTTTTTACATTGCGTTTTGTGGGTTCTGTAGGGGCTGAATAATAAAATAATTGTCATTGGCATTGTGATGTTACTGGCCCATAAAAATAAAAGTAAATGTAGGCATCTTGATTTATTTATCTTTATTTATTTTCTTAGTTATGGGAATAGACTTTTTTTTTTATTCTTTTGGAAATTATGAGATATTCCCATTCATTTTATTATCCGATTTGCAAGATAATAGTTAAAAATGCAATAAATTACAATCCAAAAAAAACCCCAAATCTTAAAAACTTTTTTTCAGATTTGGTTGTAATTCATTTCTTAATTAACATGCTTATGTAAACAATTAGGGGCCAGAAGTTTTGAATGACATTTTTCTATGTAAGCTTGACCATTCCATGTATTAAAACATGATTCTCTTTAGCAATGTTTTTCTGACATGATAAGTGCACTTAGGAAATGGAAGAAAAATATTATTCATAAATTGTAAGATGTTTCAAGTGACACAAATGTAAAAGTTCTATGAAAAAAATATAGTGGTCATTTGTAGGAACGCAGTTCTGCCAAACAATTTTTATGCAAGCTTCAAATCTCACATTTTCATAATAATGGGTAAATTTTTATAACTTGTGGTTAAAAATAAAATAAAAAATTAAATTATTGGATATTTTATACGTTGCAATGTATATAATTAGGTCATTTCTTTTATTTAATAAAATATTGGATTTAATGGTTCAAATTTCTGAAATTGAATTTCATTCTATGAAATGTTTAGAATAGAAACAGTGTTGAGAATGTTTGTAATCAATAATATTTGAAATGCGCAATTTGTTTCAGCAAATTCTGTGTAGCTTAGTGGCAGATCGGATTGAAATTTATTAAAAAATTTAGGATGAAAATTTTTGGCTGCATTAAAGGTTTTTTACATTAAAAATAGAATAAATTTAACCATTTTTATAGCTCTATATGTCTTTCAATATATGTCTATTTATTGTAATGTATGTAATAAATCATAATGCTCTGCAGATATTTTAGAAAAAAGAGTAAGCCTTGGGGAACTAATCTGTATTTATACAAAGGGGACAAATTGTTGGTAAACTTCCATTAAAGAGAAACCCGCAATGTTCACTGAAAGGACTTGAAACTTTCTGCTTATTTAAAGGGTGAAAAGTAGTCACTGTGCTGTTTGGTATCATGATGTGTACCATGAACTAAAGGAAGCTAAAGAGGGAGTTATTTTTAAGGAGAGTAGAAAATTATACACAAATGTTAGAGGTATAGGTTATGCGACTATCTCCAAATGTTCCTGTTACTATAGTTCCATATATTATTTAGATGTTTAAGATCTGAGACTGTAACTAATCTCCCTGGAAAACTGATGACAAATTGAAGCAATAGATAATACAAATGATGATCAAACAACTTCCATAGAGATTAGAGCTCCATGGTCAACGAACATCAGTGTCAGATAACATTACCCGGGACAATTTTTCCGAAGTGGACTTAATGGAAAACGACTGTGGAGAAGCGAGACTTTAAAGGGGTTTTATCATTACAAAGATCATGTCTCAGATTATGGGGACAGTAAAAATAAGCACTTTTGTAATTGGGTTGCATTACCTCTGTCACTTGGTTTAGCAGATATGAGCTTCTCTTTAAATCTGTCTGCTGTTGCTGGTCAGAACGCCCCCTGGTCGATTCTCACACCCTAGACTCGCCCCCTGCACTGTGATTGGCTGGCTGACATTTCATTCAGCCTGTTGGGATACGCCCCTAGACAGGAAACGCCCCGGCCACGCCCCCTGCGCTGTGATTGGCTGCTTGCACACTCTGTGTTTACTCCCCTCTGAGCTGTTAAAATCGATAGTGAAACCATGGTCTGCTGGCTCTATGTACATCTCCCAGCTTTAGGGTCAATGTTCTGGGCAATTACTGGCTGTTTAAGGGGCTTTTGCCAAGAGGTTGATTCACCTCCTCACAGGTCCAATCCTTAAGCTGCTCCTTGGAAAAGAGGGCGTTCTGTTCCTCAGATCGAATGCAAGCCCCGCCTCCTTATGACGTCATCACTTGTAGTGTATAACATAAGGATTCAACACTGCAACTGCATAAGCTGCTTGTTTAGAGCAGTGCTTAGCTGATCAGTTCTGCAAGACAGAGGTTGGGAGTTCAAGCCCCATCAGTAGTTTTTTTTTTTTTTCTTTAAAATTTGTACACATATGTAAAGATATGAAAATATATGTGTAGACATCTATAATTTTATTCATATACACACACAAAACTCCCCTATATAGTGTCCCAACCTTGCAGTCACACCAAGCGCTTCCAACATATGTGATACAATGCATATATCCTGGGGGATGAGAAATGATATAGGGGAGCTCTGTATGTGTATATATATCATTATAGAGATTAACATATATATTTTAGGTCACTCTACATATGTGTAGAATTTAGGGGGAAAAAAAATATATACCCTGTGAGGGACTAGAACTCCAAACCCCTTTGTTGTAAAAGCAATAGTCTATCACTCTTTTACCTCTGCACCAGCAGCCCAAGTTAGTTACAAGCTGAGCAGGGCCTTCTCTCAAAGCCGAGTGCTTCCTTCCCCCATTTTCACTCACATGTCACTGACAGGAAGCAGAGATCTTTACTTGAAGCTGACATTTGTAGTTGAGTAAAGATCTCTGCCTGTTGTCAGTACAATTTGGATGAACACTACTAGAAGTAACAGCTGCTGGCTTTCAGTTGTGTGTAAACTAAGACATATGACAGGTGCTTGCTGGAGTTTGGAGCCTCAAGGCTGCAGACATAAAAAGCATGCAGGAGGCTACAGAGCTGTTATATCCAGACAACCTTCTGCATCCCCTGCTTTAAACAAAATGATGATGTCACAGTTCTTCAGAGAGGGGAGACACGCCTCCTGGGAGGAGATACACGCCTGCTGACAGGAGAGACACGCCCCTGTATTTCAAACTCAATTGGAAAAAATTAGCAGAACAGCACGAGCAGCTCAAACGATAACACCCCTTTAATTTACCAAAATACTTATGGACAAGACACAAAGCTTCTGGAAGTCATATCAGCTCTCTGTTCACAGAAGAAAAAAACATTGGCCCTCATTTGCTATGGTGGTTGCATTAGAAAAATGTCTTAAAATGCACCAAAAAGTGTTGCATTTTTGGTGCAGTACATCCCAGACCCATTTATTATGGGTTCAGGACACTTTCTGCAAACTGCTCTGCCAATATGCGTGGCTTACTGAGAATTAGGGGTGGCATAGCTGGGAAGTGGGCGTGGCTACAATGCAACATTTTGGGCCAATCCCTGCAAAAAAGCACCAAAATTCTGGCATAGAAAGTAAGCCAAAAAAACTGGACTAAAGAAATAGACGAGTGTAAAGCTGCATCAATCAGCACGCGCCACGTTGATAAATTGGACATATTTTTACAGCGATAGTAAATGAGGGCTGTTGTATTTACTATGAAACAAAGAAGAGGCTTGGTTCTGTTTTTGGGCTGCTTTCCCTACCTATTACTAATCCTTACAAAAAAGTGATAGATCCAACATATAAAAGCCTTTATCCTTTATTTGTAATATATCATCCAAACAGAGATCAAATCTGTGTGTGGCGCCTGCTCACGTGTTTCGGGCTCAACTGAGTCCTTGTTCACAGCTCTTTTTTTGTGAAAATTAGCAGTGTTATGTGCCGGTGGCTGACAGCAATCCGAGCAGTAAGCCGAAAGAATATTCAGTAAACATAAACACAAAGTCTCCAGAAGGGTGAGCACTACGTGCTTGTTTTTCTAGCACAGGGTGCCCTGAATCTGTGCAGGGTGAAATGTGCTTCCCAGTGTCAGAAAGCTTGGTCTCAGGGTATGTACACACAGCGTATTTTGGAAGCACGCACTGATCAGTGTGTAATTCCAAAGCGCAATGGGGAGGGGGGGGGGGGGGTCGCCAGCCCCAATGACTTGCATGGACAGCGGTGTGTAAGCACTGCAAACAATTGAGATGACAATTATCTCCCCGGGCGTACGATACGATCGTATTGTTTGCCCAGGAAGACGACGTGTAATTCATAGTTCTCTAGGAGAGCTATGCATTACCGTAATTGCGCGGCGCAATTCCTTGTGTATAAAGCGCAATACGCGGCAAAATAAGCACGCAATTATACTTACGAATAAGCCGTGTGAACATACCCTTACAGGTAATAGGTTCTCCAACAGGATAATGACCCAAAACACACAGCTTAAAACCTCCAACAATGGCTACGAGCAAAGCTTTGGACTATTCTGAAGTGGCTTCTATGAGCTCTGATGTAAATCCTATTGAACATCTGTCAAAGGAGCTGAAATCTGCAGTCTGGAGAATGCACCTTCACACCTGAGACAGCTGGAGCCACTAATAAGGAGTGGGCCAAACATCTGTGGAAAACTGGATCATGAGGAGTGGACCAAACACCTGTGGACAGCTAAAGCACCAGGAGTGGGCCAAATACCTGTGGACAACTAAGCACGAGAAGTGGGCCAAATACCTGTGGACAGCTGGAGCATGGGGAGGGTGCCAAATACCTGTGGAAAGCTGGAGCACAAGGAGTGGGCCAAATACCTGTGGACAGCTGGAGCAGAAGGAGTCAGCCAAACACCTTTGGACAGCTGCAGCATGAGGAGTGGGCCAAACACCTGTGGACAACTGGAGCAGAAGGAGTCAGCCAAACACCTGTGGACAACTGGAGCACGAGGAGTGGGCCAAAAACCTGTGGACAACTGGAGCACAAGACGTGGGCCAAACACCTGTGGACAACTGGAGCACGAGGAGTGGGCCAAATACCTGTGGACAGCTGGAGCACGAGAAGTGGGCCAATACCTGTGGACAGCTGGAGCACGAGGAGTGGGCCAAATACCTGTGGACAGCTGAATCTCGAGGAGAGAACCAAATACCTGTAAAAAGCTGGAGCACAAGGAGGGGGGCCAAATACCTATGGACAGCTGGAGCATGACGAGTGGGCCAAATACCTGTGGACAGTTCAAAAGTCTCATTGAGAGTTACATTTATTTGCAGTTGTTGCCTCAAAAGGTTATGAAATAAAATAGTCAAGGCAACCATCGTTTTAATCCAAGTCAGTTTCATTTGTTTTGTTTTTTTCATTTTTCAGTTAATCCACTACTCAAAAGCAATGTCTGATTTTCATTAATTGACTTTCAGTAATTTTTTTTAGTTATTATTACTTCTCTGTTTCAAGTTATTTTAGTGACCATTGTGGGTTTTTCTTTCTGTAATGAAAAGGTAACAACAATTTTGTTTGCATGTGTACAAAAAGCATTTACTCTATAAGGCAATAAGGTAAGTCTTCTAGGTTTTATATGTCCGGTGACCAAACTGGATGGATACGCTGAATGCATTTCACCCTGTGTCTCATAGGCTGAAATGGAGCTCATTTGTCATCTAACGTGGGTGCGGTAGATGAAGAAATGATGCATGCCAGAATACTAAACATGTGTGAACATTTGCCATACTACAGAGAGAGGCTGATTTTAGTGGGGGAAACTACAGCATGTGAACAACACTTTCCCAGTTTCTTATTGCCAAAAACTCATTCCAGTTAAGTTAGTGTGGATGAGGTGCAATTCAAAACACACGGTCACAGAGGACAAGAGAGGCACCACTAAGCAGACCACCCCCTTTTTTTTTTTTAAACAGCCCCTTAAAGCTAAATTAAATGTCTATTAAGATACAGAAATGTTCACCCTGAAAAGCAAAGGGGCACAATACTTGGTAGAGTGCCACCACTGTGCCACCTTCCGATGTGAGCAAGAAAGGCTTCTCCGCTGTCCTCTATTGAGTTCTTTCTTTGTTGTTGACAAAAAATGTAGATTTATAAAAAAAAAAATTGGTCTCCAACCACAATCTATTCATGTTATTATTCAGCACAGAATTCAACTTGAATACAACATGCAAATTAGTCCTTTCATACTACTGGAGGAGAACTAATTTGCATATGTTTTCCAATGGAGCATTGCCTGAAAATAAGTCTCCATACCTCTATCCATTGTTGGAATCTGTCCCTGTTCAGCCAAACTTGTGAAAATATGTAGGTTTGGGATGTCCTGAACTCAGATTTTTTCACTCTGACCCTAACCTTAAACATAACCCTAATCATGACCATGGAATCATAGAAATAATACTGCCTCCTATGTACAATAATGTAACTACTATAACACTGGCCCCTATGTACAAGAATATAACTACTATAATACTGCCCCCTATGTACAAGAATATAACTACTATAATACTGCCTCCTATGTACAAGAATATAACTGCTATTACTGCCTCCTATGTACAATAATGTAACTACTATAACACTGACTCCTATGTACAAGAATGTAACTACTATAATACTGCTCCCTATGTACAAGAATGTAACTACTATAATACTGCCTCATATGTACAAGAGTATAGCAACTATAATGCTGCTCATATGTACAAGAATGTAACTGCTATAATACTGCTCCCAATATACAAGAATATAACTACTATAATACTGCCCCCTATGTACAAGAATATAACTATTATAAGCGACTCTATTTGGAGCCCTTATCGGCATACTTGTCAACTTTTGAAAGTAGAAAAGCGGGAGATTCTAAGGGCAGCGCGCCCATCTTGTTGGTGTGCCATGCCCCTTAGAAAAAGCCACACCCCACTCCACCTAAATGCATAACAGCTCTGCTACCTTATAGCCAGGTAGTGCCCCCTTATAGCCAGGTAGTAGCCCCATTATAGCCAGGTAGATGCCTCTATAGCCAGGTGACGCCCCTTATAGTCAGGTAATGACCCCTAATAGTCAGGTATTGACCCCTAATAGGCAGGCAGTGACCCCTAATAGCCAGGTAGTAGCCCCCTGTAGCCAGTTAGTGCCCCCTTGTAGCCAGGCATTGCCCCCAGTAGCCAGGCATTGCCCCCAGTAGCCAGGCATTTGCCCCAGTAGCCAGGTATTGCCCCCAGTAGCCAGGCATTGTCCCCAGTAGCCAGGCATTGTCCCCAGTAGCCAGGCATTGCCCCCAGTAGCCAAAAGCGGGAGAGTTGGCATGTATGCTTATCGGTGATTCAAGAAAATTTGTCAAACTCCCAACAACTAACCCTATTATAAGCCAGTGGGGGCTGACAGACGCCATATGGATTTTGGCGTTGTCATTATGTGAACAAAGCCTAAGTAGGTGTTTGCCTGTCTCCATTGTATCCAGATTTTAGAATATGAGGTGCCACTCTTCTTTTGAGTTATTTTCTATGTCATTTATTGTGTATTAACTTTTACTCCTAGTGGAAGATCTAGAGAGACACGACGGCTCCCCGGAGAAACCCTATTTTATGAATAAATCCTTGATGAAGATCTTGAACAAACACAATGTAGCGGCCAAACCGCAGTAACAACCCAGTATGTAAACGTGTAATATATCATCATATAATATGCCAAAGGTTTCTAGACCAAGGTTACTATGACTTGCACTGGAAGATGTCTAACAAAATACAGTCACATTTTAAAGGGGCACTCTGGAAACAACTGATATAACAGGCCTCAATCATCAGACTGTAATCAAAATGGTCGCCCATAGCAATGAATGAGAGCTCAGCTTTCATTTCTTTGTTGTCCATAGCAACCAGAGCTCAGCTTTCATTTCTTTGTTATCCATAGCAACCAATCAGAGCTCGGCGTTCATTTCTTTGTTGCCTATAGCAACCAATCAGAGCTCAGCTTTCATTTCTTTGTTGCCCATAGCAACCAATCAGAGCTCATCTTTTATTTCTTAACCTGCTGTGGGAAAATGAAAGCCGTGTTCTAATTGGTTGCTATGAGCAACGAGACCTGATTTATGCAGTATACCACCACCATAGAACAGCTTTGTTTCATCAGAGGTCAAAAAATGGCTGTTTTTGGTTGTTGTAAATAAATCCTTGTATATAGAATGCCAGTCCAGCAGTGACACGGTTATCACATTACTGTTATGTACATTATTCTTAAAAATGGTCAAGTATGTGCACTGGTTTACCTACCATCTTGTATTTTAAGGGGGAGTTTATACAGAAGTAGAAAAGCATGGCTGCTTTCTTCTAGAAACAGCGCCACCCCTGCCTACAGGTTGTCTCTGGTAAGGCAGCTCAATTGTATTAAAGGAAAATGAGCTGCAATAACACACACAACCTGTGAACAGGGGTGGCGCTGTTTTTGAAAGAAAGCTGACCTTTAATGTATTGAAGTGCCTTACCAGCACTTACCTGCAATGCCAACATTGCAAAAGGAATTATATCTTAAAAGAATAAATTATAAGATATGTATAAACAGATGGGAAAAGTTGTTTTATTACTTATCAGACCCTCAGGGCTTCGTCTGGAAAAAAAACAGCGCCACTCACGTCCAATGGTTGTGCCTGGTTTTGCAGCTCATCTCCATTCAAGTAACTGGACAAAAATGGTTGTCACAGGTACCTCTGCGACCCACACGTTGGGTTACGGGCAGAACTGTACTGCCCGCTCTCTTACCCCTGTGACTGCAGGGCATGGGCACGCTCATAGCCTTGGTCCCTGTGATCCCTACTCCCCCCTCCTCACTCCCTGCACTGTATCTGCTGGCCAATGCATGTATCCCTGCTCCCTAGGGCCAGAGCGCCAGTAATTGCCGGACACGGACCCTATATTACCCAGCTTTCCCCTGACCTCTGTGCTGGATCTTTAGTGCTCACTGCCCACAGAGAAAGCGTTCCTGTATTGTTCCTTGCCTCCGTTCATTGACCACAGTTCTTCTCCGCCTGCCCTGACTATCCTGCCTGTCCCCAACCATGAGCCTTCTCTATGATTCTGCACTGCGCTACACCTCAGCCAGCACCGCAGTCATGTCGCGTCAGGGGGTAGCAATTTGGGGGTCATCTGACGCAGCAAGTCCATTCTGCCTTGTGGCGGGCTCTGGTGAAAACCAGTGGCCCCTTAAGGCCTCGTTCACACCGTCGTTTTCGTTTATTCTGGGATCTGTATTCACCAGCGTACTGACGCGGCGCTCAGTAAATTATGACGCTTGCAGTACGGGCTAGAAATCCGTCGCTTTTTTTCAGATCTTACATACATCCCACAGTTAGCTCTAGATGAACTATGGCGATTCTCGTCGCTATCTCCTGTCTCGGTCGTTATATACGCCGAGGGGGGAGAAAGTGACATGCACATTATTTACGGTGTCTAGGCTGCACGGCAGCCGGCGTAATTGCGGGGCGAAATCCATCCCCACAATTACGTCGGCAATAAGCCGTGTGAACACTGCCTTAGACTCCGCTCCCTGGTGCGGCTTACACCACTGCTTGCGGTGGCTCAGTGGATCCACTACTTGTGGTCCTTGCAGTGGTGCTGTTTCTGAAGAAAAGCAAATGTCCTGGAAACTCTAAATTTCTGAGGAAATGATAAATAACTAACTATTGAGAAACATATTTTATGCAATATTGTAAAAGGTCGGTGACAAAGGAGCAAAATTACTGGGTTATGGCTACAAGTCCCAGTTTGTTCACTTGTCAGATGATCAAAACTCACAGCACCATAGAGAGCTATGGTGAGGGTCGTAGCTATTGGTGGCCACACCCGGGGATAGCCGTCACACTCGGGTCCATCTGTCAGTATGATGAATGGCACATGTTATGTGGGGCCCGGGATCTTCATATTACGCCTCTGCCTGTGTTGCAGTTTGCTGGGGTCATTAGCCCCTTACTCGGGCTGCTATTTGCATCCATAATATCAGCAAAGGAGTGTTCCCACCATAGCATTTGATGGTATATCGCCAAAGTCTCAGTAACAGGGCCCCAAAAAGTGTTGGCTCACAATGGAGAGACGGTCATGCTTGCGCACGACCCTAACTAGTTTTCTATTAGAATCCCCAGTACAACTGAAAACTTCTCCTCTGTACCGGGAAATCCCATAGACCAGAATATAGAACGCTGCACTCCCCTGTACTCAGAACTCCCATGGAACAGAATGGACAACACAGATCTCCCCTGTACTGGGAACTCCCATAGAACAGAATGGAGAACACACGCTCCCTGTACTGGAACTCCCATAGTACAGAAGGGAGAACACAGCGCTCCCCTGTACTGGGAACTCCCATAGAACAGAATGGAGAACACAGCCCTCCCCTGTACTGGGAATTTCCATAGAACAGAATGGAGAAAACAGTGCTCGCCTGTACTCAAAACTCCCATAGAATAGAATAGAGAAAACAGCGCTCCCCTATACTGGGAACTCCCATAGAACAGAAGGGAGAACACAGCGCTCCCCTGTACTGGGAACTACCATAGAACCGAACTCAGAAATCAGCGCTCGACTGTAATCTAAAATCGCATAGAATTGAGAAAACAGCGCTCCCCTATACTGGGCACTCCCATAGAACAGAAGGGACAACACAGCGCTCCCCTGTACTGGGAACTTCCATAGAACAGAATGGAGAAAACAGTACTCCCCTGTACTCGAAACTCCCATAGAATAGAATGGAGAACACAGCTCTTCCCTATACTGGGAACTCCCATAAAACAGAATGGAGAACACAGCGCTCCCCTATACTGGGAACTCCCATAAAACAGAATGGAGAACACAGCGCTCCCCTGTGCTGGGAACTCCCATAGAATAGAATGGAGAACACAGTGCTCCCTGTATGGAAATCCATGAACAGAATGGGAACAGAGCTCCCCTGTACTGGGAACTCCATAGAACAGAATGGAGAGAACACAGCGCTCCCCTGTACTGGGAACTCCCATAGAACAGAATGGAGAACACAGTGCTCCCCTGTACTGGGAACTCCCATAGAACAGAATGGAGAACACAGCGCTCCCCTGTACTGGGAACTCCCATAGAACAGAATGGAGAACACAGCGCTCCCTGTACTGGGAACTCCCATAGAACAGAATGGAGAACACAGTGCTCCCCTGTACTGGGAACTCCCATAGAACAGAATGGAGAACACAGTGCTCCCCTGTACTGGGAACTCCCATAGAACAGAATGGAGAGAACACAGCGCTCCCCTGTACTGGAAACTCCCATAGAACAGAATGGAGAACACAGCGCTCCCCTGTACTGGGAACTCCCATAGAACAGAATGGAGAAAACAGTGCTCCCCTGTACTCGAAACTCCCATAGAATAGAATAGAGAACACAGCACTCCCCTATACTGGGCACTCCCATAGAACAGAATGGAGAACACAGCGCTCCCCTGTACTGGGAACTTCCATAGAACAGAATGGAGATAAACCAAGTATGACCACCTGTACTGAACTCCAAGAATAGAATGAGAACACAGCTCTCCCTATACTGGGAACTCCCATAAACAGAATGGAGTAACACAGCGCTCCCAGTAACTGGGACCCATAGAACAGAATGGAGACTACAGCTGCTACCGCCTGTAGCTGGGTAATACCATAGATGTATAGAATCTAGCCTTTATACCTTTTAGGGGATGTTGGGGGCACCAATGTGAAAGGGTTTGTATGGGATTAGAAAAATGTGGCTGGCTTCTTCAGAGACAGTGCCACACTGGTCCATGGTTTGTTACTGGTATTACAGCTTAGTGTAAGTGGGGTCCAAGCTGCAATTTCTAATAGACATATGCTGCATAGTATAGTATATAAACACTTGTACACCTCTTCGTCTTGCTTCAGGGTATCCTCTTCATCTACCCCAGGCATCCTCAAACTGCGGACCTCCAGCTGTTGGAAAACTACAACTACCATCATGCATTTATATAATCTATAACAGTGGGCATGATGGGAGTTGTAGTTTCCTAACAGCTAGAGGGCCACAGTTTGAGGATGCCTGATCTACCCCATAAAATCTTCCTTTTTCAAGCATCAAAAAGGAAAAACGAAGATTTTCTTTCGAAACACCGCAAAGAGGACTGTGCCTCAGCTCTGTTGTGAGTCCTAGAGAAACATCTGAGGACTTGCTAAAGAGTGCCCTTTGGAGTGGAGAAACAAAGGACTATACCAGCCATTGTACCACCAGGTTTTTATGACTAATTGTTCTATCTATTTATGGTTCAAAAAAGTTTGTCAAATATTTGAAAAATAATCCATAAAAATTAAATAGAAATTACGCAAGCCTTGATAATTTATGTGTGATGAGAGTCCAAGCTGCAATACCACATCCAGCTTGTGGACACAGGTGGCAGTGTTTCTTAAAGAAATCAACCATGTGTTTCTAATCCTGTGCAACCACTATTAAAGGGGTTGTATAATTTCATTAACTGGTCTTCAGAATAAGGGGACAGTGAAAACAAGCAACTTTGTAATTGGATGTCATTTGCAGAGCTGTCTTGTTTTCACTGTCTTCCTTATCTTCGTTTTGTGTAAACACTGTTCCCCAGTGGCGGTCGGATTCCTCCTCCTTTCATTTCATTGGCTGACGGTTCTACTAATTTACATTCTGTCTGGCCCCCCGGTCGTAATCATGTGAGCGTGCATTCCTGCCTATCTCACTCAGAATAAGGGGCCGGCAACAATTTCATTCTATACAGCCACCAACTCCTCAGTGACACTGCAGCTGCTTCTACAATCAGAAAACAGCAGAATTGTGCCTCGGTGCCTAATGCTCCTGCGTGTAGGGGGGCCGGCAAAAATTTCACTCTATACAGCCACCAGCTCCTCAGTGACAATGCAACTGCTTCTACAATCAGAAAACGGCTGAATTGTGCCTTGTGTAAACATAGAAGGGAGATGGATCTGTGCTCTGGAGGAGTTGATAGAAGACTGGATTCCGCTGTAACAAACCTCCAGCTGTTAAAGGAGAAGAGATCAGTGCTCTGAGTTCATAGAAGGCTGTCTAGACTGAATACAGGCCTGTGGTATGTAAACAGCTTTTACAAAACAAGACTGCATAGGGAGAGGAACGACACAGTGACATGTGGACTCAGAGAGGGGAGGGGGACACGCTGACTCGGGAGCGAGCACGAACAGTGAAGGGGGGGGTTTGATGTCATCCCCCTTCAGTTAAGAAACACCCAGCTGGGAGGGGAAGAAACGCCCCTGGATATCAAGAACGGAGAGAATCAAGCTTCAAGAAAACAGCCCAACTGATGAAGCGATACATCCCTTTTAAGTCTCAGAAAGCGCCTTTAACCTCTGTACAAATAAAAATGTTAAGCAACCTTTTTAACGTACCATTTTTCAGGCTATGAGGCCCTAAAAATAGGGCTAAAATGCTGTTGGTAATGGTGTATGACCATGCGCTTCCTCCACATGTGGTAGGTATGACTATGGATCGAGTGAGATCTGAAATGCGTCAGCAAACTTTCATTCTTAGGTAAAGAATTACCAGTGTAATGTTCCTCCTTCCCATGGATTTTTAAGAATTTGGAGAAATAAAGATTTATACTTTTCTTACGTATCCACAAGTCAAAGCTGGCATTCATCCATTTGTGTCTGTTGTAGATTGGAGTAAGGTGTCCGCTCCTAGACGTGCTTCCTCCGGAGACTCTTTGCACAGGCGTGCAGGTCAGCCGATCATATATTTTTCAGGCAAGGGCTACTAGTTACACCTGGGACATGCAGGTAGCAGCCAGGATTGGAGAGAACACCAGTGCTATACTTTAACCCGATAGATACCGCAGTAAATCCGCCTGCAGCATCCCAATGGGTGAAAAAACACCATTTTGTTGACCGGCGAACCCTCAGATGACAAGGGTGCGGGCGGGTTGTTATGGTTGAAAAATACCATACGGACTTCTAAATTTGACAGAATCTGTAACAGAGGCTCCTAACAAATTTTCTGCCACAGAATGTTGACAAAGCCAAACAAAGATTAGAAACCTGCAGACGTTCTCATTTTCACAGTAATTAAAGGGGTTTTTAAATTTTACAATAAGCTCGTCGGCTGGTCGGGGAGGTTGGAAAAAAAAAAAATTAAAAGCACATCACAAGTATCCACGGGCACCTGCTGTATATACAGGAAGGAACTGCTGCAGCCTGGTGCCATGAACATGATGTCCTCAGGGTGGAAGGGGTAGAGGAGCTGGAACAGAGCAGGTTTAAAGGGAATGTGTCATCAAAATAGACTTAACTCACGTTTTTTATGTTAAGCACATTTTTTCTTTTTTAATTTTTCATATCACTTTCAATATTTTTAAATAATTCTTAAGTCCTGCAGTTTTCACTTTGGCCACTAAGCCTAATAATAGTCTGACACTTCCTGTTCTGTACAGAAAGATTCTCAGTTGTCTGCTCATTATCAGCACAAAGAAGGTTACACTGAAAGGAGACACCAATGTGAATAGATAACACAGGATCCACCAGTCACCACCAGTCACAATAGGAGATAGTCACAGTTCACCCTTTCACCTCCCAGCAAACGGACTTCTTCCCAGGTCACAGAGCAGGACTAGAAAACTCTCCTATAGAAGTCAATGGGACTGAGTCCGTCTTAAGTCTCCTATGTGCATGAAGCTACTGTAAAGCATCTCTCTGACTGCTGTTAAAGCAGTGCAAACAAGGCCTAGTGGCCAAATTGAAAACTGCAGGACTAAAGAATTATTAAAAAGTATTGAAAGTGATTTTAAAAAATAAAAAAAAACCAAAATTTCCTAAAAAAATATGTTTAACATAAAAACGGGACTTAAACAAGGACTCATTTTTTGATGACACATTCCCTTTAAAGCAAGGGCTATTTTTTTTTTTTTTTTATTTCTTTATTTTATAAACCACCTTAACCAGTGGAGAATCTTTTTGTAAAAATTGGAAGTTTTCTCACTTCATATTAAAACCCCTGTTAGTGAATTTCTCAACCAAGGTGTAGACCTCTAGACTAGAGGCACAAAGTTTCATACCCATAGGGAGTATCTGAAAACTACCGTGTGTGTTTGCGCTGTGCAGAATTTTTTTCTTTTTTTTAAATCAATAGCTTTAGTCATGTAAATAGGAAAAAAAACTAAACTTTTTAAATGTGCATTATTTAGTATGCAGATATATACAGTATATATATATATTTTTTTTTTTGAATGAACAGAAGAATGTGAGCATCATGAAATGTCATTGTATGGTTAATAAAAATATAAAAGATTTTCTTTAAAATATTTGATCATTTCTGTGCATTTTCTTCGTCCACAACAAGTCTGACCTGAAGACAGTAGCAGAGCCGTAAGTAATTGCACCTGTTAAAGGAGTTTTTTTTTATTTTTTTTTAATAAAACCTGTAAAGTGACTGGGAGTGCAGTTAGGCTACTTCTACCCGGCTCTGATTTTTTTAAGCGGATTCGGTATTTAGAATCCACAAAAATCTGACTGACTATAAATCATCCACATAGAACTCAATAGAAAATCCGACCTGTAGGATACACAGCTCAGATTTTCTATTGACGGATTTAAAATCTGAAATCTGTTAAAAAGAAACCTATATGTTCTATAATCCGGTGTATTTCCCTTGAAACCGGTGGACTATAGCACCGTTCAATGTTTATGGGCCTGCTAAAATCCAAAACACTACTGTAAAATCTGCGCACACAAAAAAAAAAAAAAAAAAGACTAAAACAGATTGTAAATTACTGGGTGGATTCTATATCAAAATCCAACAGTAATTTACAATTGTGTGTGGACCATTTAAAAAAAAAAAAACACACGACACCTCTCCGGTTCAGACTATGATTTCCCCTTCGTCGTGACATCACACTGGCCATGTGAGTAGTATATTGATGTCAATTATTGGGAAGGAAATGGAAACACCGATATTGCTGAATAGGGGAGTACAGTGTTTTTTTTGCATTACTTGCAGTCCCACTTTTTTGAAAGTTCAGAAAACTTCTTAAATATACAAAACATGAATACAGTTTTACAGGTGACTGAACTTCATGCATTAAAGCATATACTAGTGCATCTCAAAAAAAATTACAATATCATTGCAAATTAAAGGGGTTCTGCAGGACTAACTTCTGCATAACTACTGTTATTGGGCTCACAAATGTATTATATTAACCCTTGTCATTCCTACTGTAATGAGTCTATACAATATATGGGTTTCTCTGACTTAAATTGATATCAGTTATCTTTTCAATGATATTCTAATTTTTTGAGATGCACTAGTACAGTTTGCTGTTGGCTAACAGAGTAAGGGTGCGTCCCCACAGCAGAGGACAAATACTGGTCAGTTTATACGACCGGTATTTGGCCGGTTTGTGTGCTGTGCACACGGCCGCGCGGGCGAGGAGGGCCGGCTTTTCTCCACGATAAGTGGAGAAAACCCTCCCCTTCAGAGGCGTACCTTCAAGCTCTTGGGCCCTGGTGCGAAAAGGAAATGGGGCCCCCCAGTTACCATGCACCATTTACAATGCTGGTAACTTCTTATGTGGCAGGAGGGCATTTGGGCCCCCTCAGGCTGCTGGGCCGGGTAGCGACTGCTACCGCTGCACCCTCTGTAGCTACGCCTCTGCTCTCCTTCCCATTGACATGCACATATTCCATCTGAAAACCGGACAGAAGAATTTGCATAAACAATGTTTTCCGAGCAGCCCGCGGTTTGGGGACTGCTGCACGGGTTTTCTATAGGAGCCCGTTGTGCTCGTTTGCGGCCGGTTTTTCAGACGGTCTGCAAAACCGCAAACAGTCTGAAAAACCGGCCGCCAACCGGTGCCGTGGGGACATGCCCAAAGGGGTTCCCACTTCCTTAGAAAAACTTAATAGGTAGCTCCTGACACCATGTTTAAATTTAAAAAAAAAACAAACAAAAAAAAAACACAGAACTGAACTCGCCTTCCTCCGGTCCCAGCTTTGCATCGCTTTGGTCTTTTATTTCCTTCCTTGTACTTTCAAACAGGGATGCCATCGCTAAAACCGCTGACTGGTTGGAGCAGTCAGGTGCCTCTGCTTACATCAAAAGCGAACAGCTCAGAACAGTGATGTATGCAGAGACATGTGATTGCTGTAGCCAATTAAATCGACTGCAACAGTGACGTCCCCATTCAGAAGCACAAGAAAGAAAAGGACTAGAGAGAGGCAGTGCTGGAAGGAGAGCCCCAGGAGCTGCCGAATAACTTTTTTTTTTCCCCCAGGAGTGGGCAATCCCTTTAAGAACTAGACAATAAGGCCTCGTTCACACAGCTTATTTGGGCACAGTGGATTCCGTCGCTCCTCCCCGCTCGGCGAATCCGCCGCGGGGGGAGAAAGTGACATGCACATTATTTACGGCGCGTCCGCGCCGTAAACAATGCATTGTCTATGGGGCCGGGGAGCGTCGCCCCCGCCGCGCTCCGGCCCCGCCCCCGTCCCGCCCCTTATTCACGGCGGATTTGTGAGCTCAATATGGCTCACAAATCCGCCGGGAATAAGCCGTGTGAACACGGCCTAAAGCAATAAACATACCAGCTCTTGGTGACCCAAGTAATCAGCTAATCACATGCGAGGGTCAGGTAACAATCAACTGTCAGGTGTGAAAGTCAGGGGTCTGCTATTAAAATGAAAAATGTAACTGCAAACTTGCATTATTTTAACGGTATTGGACATCTGGATATATACAGGCAGTCCCCTACTTACATCGTTCCGACTTACATACGTCCCCTAGTTACAAACGGAGACTTATGGGGCGTGGCTGATATTCAACACTGAGTCACACTCCATGATAACCAAGTGCCAGCATGCCACAGCTGCACATGAGATACAGAACATTAGGTGAAATCTTCTAAAAAAAAAAAAAGGGCACAGACAGCAAAACAAATGTAAAAACTGTTCCCTGTACTATCCAAAAAAACTTTTTGCTGGAGTTACATTTAATACATATACCTGTTCCGACTTACATACAAATTCAACTTGAGAACAAACCTACAGTCCCTATCCCGTATGTAACCCGGGGACTGCCTGTACACTGTACTACTGCCAGGTAATTCAGCTAATAAACTGATATAATAACATACATAAAGGGGTTGTCTATGTTTAATAAATATACTGAGTCTGCTCACGCCAGTACTCTTCTCCGCTGCAGTGGTGTGGATCTTCAGTTGACTTTCAGCTGCTGTAGATTTCACTGCTTGGAGCTGTTGACTTCCAGACTATGACATCGGGCAGTATTTCGTGACCATGGCAGCAAGAAGTCAACTATAGAACCAGGAGAGATGGCAGCATCAGGGACGCAGCAGCCTCAGTATATTTAATAAGAGTAAACCAGACAACCCCACCTAGAAACCTTAGTGTTGATCCAGAGGAAGACAAAGCCTCCTATGAGGCGGAGACCAACTGCCCCATACAAGAGGAAAAATGCCTTCTGAATCTGGCAACAGAATAATCTCTGGATCAACAACCGATCTCCAGAATCTCGTCCCTGTAATCGGTGATAGAATAGTTTAAGAACAACCTCTTAGCCCTTCCTGAACTTGGTCAATGACTCCACCATCATAGCCGCACTGAGCTTCATAGGGTCACCGCTCTTACCGTAAAGAATCCTTATCTGTGATCATGGTGAAACTTTTCCTATAGATGAGAGCTCTGTACGGTCCAGTCACATTTGTACATGGCAATTAATCGCCCCTAAGAAGTCTCCCTCCCCCCCCCTCCCCAACCTGAATAAGCCCAGGTTTTTTCTTAGTGCCTTGGTTCTGCAGTCCACCCATTTCCTTTGGCAACTTGGTTGGCCTACTCTGCACCAGCTATGGGGTTATCCTTATACACCAGTTAAGGCAAACTTTACGATGCATTAAAACTGGAGATCCAGCTCACCACCTTGAATCCTGAGGGGTAAGGCTGTACAGAACAATGATAGAATTTTGGCACGTAATGATTATGAATAGAAGAAAATGTTAGAACATCCCTAAAAATCTTCATTTTGGGATAGTAGGAATCCAAAAATAAACCGCTTTTATGTTTCAGGCTAAGTTAAAGGGAACCTGTCACATAGGTTGTTGAGGGCAGCACAAGCTAGTGTTCGACCTGCTGTTTCCAGCACTGTGTCCCTTATTCTGTAAGATGCTGTAGTTTTAGAGCATTTACCCTTCAAATCTTATTCATGAGTAGGTGTTAGCTCCACCCACCAAAGGCTAGCCCCACCCACTGACAGTTATTCACTTGTTTCTACCTATTCAAAGTAATAGGTTTATCAGTTGAGGAGGGCGGGGCTAGCCTCAGGTGGGCGGGGTTTGAAAAAAACTGAGTCGTCGAATGACTTCTCGCTGAAAACTGCAGCATCTTACAGAATAAGAGACAGCGCTGGAAACAGCAGGTCTGACACTGGCTTGTGCTGCCCTCAGCAAGGGAGGAATAATCTGTGTGTCAGGTTCTCTTTAAGCTTATATTCATAGCTATGAATAAAGGGCTTGAAGCGGTTTTCTTACTACAACGACTAGCCTCTAACATGTAGCGACAGATAGTTAACTTCTTCTAAATACATTGCCTTGTTGATTTTTCTTTGGTCAGGCGATACAGAAGATTTTATCTCCTCTTCAAGCACACAAGTTTCTCTGGTTACGCACATCTCTACTTGCTCTAAGCTGCTGTCAGTTATTCACTCCAACTATGGCGAGTCAGCACCTGCAGCGTTTTAGGTCTAGCAACGGACTTTGAAGGCTTCTCATTTAGCCAAGTAAACACTCTAGAGCCCTGTAGCCCGAGTACTACACTTTATACATCTCTTGCACTCATGTCAGTGTAAAAGGAGTACAGGAACAGCAGAGAAGATGTGTGAATCACCGCTCTAGACCTATCCACAGCCTGAACAGAAAGTTAGTCTCAAAAACAAGGGTATGTTCAGATGATAAAGCGGAGAGTACACTGTGCACCCTGCTGTACACCTGCAGCTTCAGAGAGATGAGCCGGCCAGCGTCTCCTCCTGAAGCCGCTCACCGACTCATTCTCCCCAGCATTTAATCGCCGGGAAGATTTGTCATGTACGTTCTGTATTGTGCGCTGGGGGAAAGTTATGAATTATCGTAATGTCGACCCGTACTTGGGGCGTATGGAAGCACAATTATGCGCCGAAGTACGGACAGACATATCGTTTAAACATATCCAAAGGCTACGTCCACACGGCGAGGGTTTTCAGTCTGCTCTCAGATGTGAAAACCGACTGTCAGCCATCTCTATACATATCAATAGAAAATCCACCCAATAGTCTACACTGCATGGTTTTCCCACTGTGTGGATTTTCACACTGCTGCCGTTCCGAAAAAAGCAGAACATGCACAATCTTCCGCCCGGTTTTCAGGAGGAAGGTGCGCTATTCAATGGTTAAGGGGGACGGCGAAATTCACAAACCAGACAGAACTGCCCTCCAAAACCATTGAAAAGATAAAATACCAGCCCAATTCTTAAACAGAATCAGACCAGCATTTTACAACTGCCGCGTGGCCGTAACCTAGGACACGGTCAAACAATACATGAACCATCCCAAAATGCATTTCTGCTACTTTTTGAATACATGAAGATTCAAGTTTCCTAACGCACGTTTGATCAAAAAAAAAAAAAAAAAACACAGAGGGCCCATCCACCACAACAATTGACCTCAGTTCAGATGGGGACCTACACTAGAACATTCTCCCCTAGCTCATTGCCTTATCCGGCCCCACTCTTTCAGGGCATGGAGGTCCCAACTATATTTTGTTTTAATTAAAACAGTTAATTTGGATGGGTGGCTTGCATGACCAAACTGGAGGCAGACGTGCCCCTATGCAAACAATCCCCCCCCCTCAAAAATAAATTACAGTACAAAAAAAAATAATTGGATCAGCACATTCAAATCATTAAAAAAATAATAATTAATTCAATCAGGTAGGTGCAAGGTGCTGTGGCCACAAACAAGTATTGGCAGCACTCGACAAACTGTAAGACAGTCAAATAATGGATATATGAACCATTTCAAAATGCATTTCTGCTTCTTTTTGGATACATGATATATTTCAAGTTTTTTCGCACACATTTTTGATCAAAATAGTGCACCTATCCACCGAGCGTGGTGATAATGCTATTGTGTAGGTCCCCATCTGAACTGAGGTCACCTTGTTGTTGGTTGATGGGCCCTCAGTTTTGATAAAAAAAAAAAAGTGCACAGAGCGCCTTAAATTTTCATGTATCCAAAAGCAGCAGAATTACCTTTTGAAAGTTTTCATACCTTCATTGTTTGACCGTCTCTTAGCATTTGTAGAGCTGCGGATACAGTTTTTCTGGATGTGCTGATCAGTTCTCGATTTTCTTTAGCCCGAAACATGCAAGTGGCTCGTTTCTGTGTCTCTTTGGATTCCTACTTTCCCAAAATATCGATTATGAAGATTAAGGACATTGAATCCATTCCCTAAATGGTATACAATATTTGCTGTGCAGTCTCACCAGTGATTTGTGAAGAGGAAAAACTATTGGCCACATGTATGAAAACTGTCTAAGTCTAAAATTCACTTTGTTGCCCATAGCAACCAGAATACCCCTTTCGTTTCTCCAGATCACTATATAAAATTAGAGGAGGGTGCTGATTGGTTACCATGGGCGCTGATTGGTTGCTCTGATTGGTTGCTATGGGCAACAAAGTGAATTTTAGACCTAGACCGTTTTCATACATGTGGCCCTTAGTTTTTGTCATGAACAAGAAGCGTTCATTGTCCAATGGGAACCCAGAATGTCACAATTCCAGTTGGTACGAACTAGATCTTCAATAAGGATGTAATCAAAGTTTTATTCAATTTGCTTGAAAAAAAAAAAAAAAAAAAAAAACGAAAAAAAAGAAAAATCCAACTGAATATTTTTTCAGTTCACAGATGAAAAAAAAATACCCAGAACTGTTAAAGCAAATTAAAATACATATGCACTTTAGTAATAATTTACAGATACAATGAAAAATACAATTTCACAAAAAAATTGTAAACTTTTTTTGCACACTTGTCAGTCCTTTACTTTTTTTCTTCTTTTTGGCAAAGTGCTCTCTCGATGACAAATAAATAAACAAACACAACTAAGTTTGGACTAATTCCAGACAATACAAAAAAACCCAAAAAACAAAAAGGACGCGAGAGTCAGGAACTTAGTGGCGCAATAATACTCATAGGACGGGAAGGACACGGTCATTGCTCCTGTGTATGTGGTGGCGGCTCCGGTACGGAGGATCCCACGTGCGGCAGCCCATGTACTTCGGTATAGAAAGGAGTTATAAAAATAACCAAACGATCTTCATTCTATTTTATACACAATAAAGGACTCCCGAATTTTTTTTTTCTTTTTACCCAAACATTTACATTCTTGGAGAAAAAAAACCCAAAAAAAAGATGGAAGTGAAGTTTATGCGTGACTGATAGGTAGCTGTGCCATGGAGTGAGGCAGGAGTGACTGAAGACCAATAGGAGTTGGCGAGTGAGCTGAGGAGAGAAAAAAAAAAAAAGGCGACTATTAGTCATGTACAAGATCTACAACCATTAGCAGAGGTCAATGCGGAATGGATTTGCTTTGAAAACAAAAAATATAAATTATAGCAAGTCTGCAGGGGAATCCTACAAATTAGAAAAAAAAAAGTGAATTATATGGACTTAGATTACAAAATCCATCCCTTTGCATTATGCAGCACACCTAGACCTACATGTACAGGCCCGGAGAAGCAGGAGAATTATAGATCTTCGATACATTTATATAGTTACATAGGCTGAACATTTTTTATTAAGCCTTACAAACTATTGTTGATCCAGAGGAAAGCACCCTCTTCCACCCATGAGGTAGAAGCTAATTGTCCTCATTTTAGGGAAAAAAATTCCAGTCTGGAAATCAGAATAAATCTTTGGATCAGCGACCCTTCTCCAGAATCCCGGTCACTATAACTTATTCTATTATTACATCTAGAAATGTATCCAGACCCTTCGCAGAATCCTGGTCACTATAACTTGTTCTATTATTACATCTAGAAATGTATCCAGACCCTTCTCCAGAATCCCGGTCACTATAACTTGTTCTATTATTACATCTAGAAATGTATCCAGACCCTTCTCCAGAATCCCGGTCACTATAACTTGTTCTATTATTACATCTAGAAATGTATCCAGACCCTTCTCCAGAATCCCGGTCACTATAACTTGTTCTATTATTACATCTAGAAATGTATCCAGACCCTTCTCCAGAATCCCGGTCACTAGAAACGGTTATAATATTGTTAATGTTATTCCCTTGTGGTTTAGGACATTGGACTGTGACCGATGCATCCCATCAATCTATAAACACATCAGGCCAACAAAAGAGGGGCTGCATTGATCATTTTTGGAACCGGCTCACATGCTGGTGTCTTGGGGTAGGTTCACTCGACGTTTTTTCAGTGCCGAATGTGTCAAGCACAGAATTTCTATGTGGAAACGACACAATGCCCGAGGCAAATTTTCAGCCTCTTATACACAAGTATTATCGGAAAATCCAGCTCCTCATAAAAATTGACATTCTTTGTCGGTGCTTACAGTATGTGCAAAAAATACTCAAGTAGAAATCATTGATTTTAAACTAATCACTGAAAGGGGTTTTACAATGCTTTTCTTGGGTAAGCAGAGTGAAAACCAGTATGTGCATATACCCATGGGGACTGTTCACATGGCAAGGATTTCTAATCAGATTCATGGATACTCCCTCAAAAATTAACCCAAGAAAAAAAAAACCCACACACCAAAAACACACGCATGGGAGTTTACAATTGATGTCATTGGAAAGGCTTAAACCCTCAAGCAATAAGCACCCAAAACATCTGAAGGACTATTGAATATGGATCGAGGTCCAAAACCAATAGACATGGATTGGACTGCCTGCAGAAAGCCTGGTAAACTAAATTCAAAAATGCCTCAATCTATATGCAGTAAAATGTACTTTAGTAAAAAATACTTGTTAAGAAATGGACTGGACGACGTGGATTCTACGCTTAAATTTTACATCCTCTTACTGTTCCAACAAAGGTTTTCCACCATGGACTAGAACTAAGGGAGACATGTATATATTTCTGGCGTAAAATGCGCCAAGGTGAGCGGCTACGATGTCTAATGAACCTAATGAATGTGTTAGGCGCATTGTTCGTAAGGCTCGACACATTCTAATGCGCCTAACATGAGTCGGCGTTCTGGGGGTGTCGCACCACACTCGTAATATTAGACACATGTATGAATGTGGTTCGGCAAAACCAGGCGCATTACTGCTCGGACCTAATTCAGGTCGAAGTGAAGCTGGATTTACTGCTAGGGCAAAAATGTCCAATATTTCTCAACTTAGACCAGCATAATAAGTAATTTCTGAATTTCTAATGATCAAGCTATATAAAATTAAGTTACATTTAATAAAAAAATTTCATAAATATATAATATCCCAAAAATATAAAAATCTCCTATAAAATGTATTTAAAATTAACAGCATCTAAAACTAATTTTACATTAAATAACCCTCTGATTATGATGTTGAAACCTTTACATTTTTACTACATTAAATTTGAAACGTATTTTTGCTTGCACATACAGCAAGAGCCGGCACAGCACAGGTATTGCTGGGACCTGTGGTCCACCAAGCAGGATCAGTACCATAGTTTCTATCACTGACATGCTATTCTAATGACTTCTCTTAATTCCAGCCTATCTATAACCTTTATACATGTTTGGTGCATTACTTAGGCGCCTAAGTTCCGTAATGCACCAAACACACAGGCGAGGGGCGCGATGAACTTTAGACGCCATTTATGATGCACAAAACCCACTTTCATACATTCAGGCGTATTAGACACTGAAAAATAGATGAGAAAAGGCACTTCGATCACCTAGTTTCATACATATCTCCCTAGGTGTTCAGAGGGGATGTCCACCCATCGTGGTCTATCGCTGCTCAGTTCTATTCTTTTCAATGCATCAAAATTGTAATACCAGGCACATTTAGGATAAGGAGGGCACGGTTTAGGGAAGAAAGCAGTCATGTTTTTCTAATGCTGGGCAACACCCTAAACCCGAGTGACTGTCCTATAATGAGCTTTCGAGAGTACTAACTCCCTTCTTCAGACATGTTATACAAGAAACTGAAAATTTACAGACTTTATATACACAAAAGACCTGGATCTTCAAAAGCTCACCATCAAATATACTCAGCCTCTAAAAGGTATCGCCCGATTTTTTCACTCTTCTACTTTCTATGGCTAACATGGTACAACATTACACTACTACTATACTGAGCCTTAAATCAAGCAATTTTTTTTTCCCCAATGGCACACTCCAAGAGAATTAACTTTTTAATCATTACTGTACCTGTATGGGGGCTTGTAGGAGGTGTATTTTTAAGGCACCATTTTGGGGTACATATGCCCCCCCCCCCCCCCCAACATGTAAAATGGATTATACCACTCAACATATAACTGACAAGCATGCCATGGGCCCAATATTTTGGGTCCAATTTATGTACGATGAAGGCAGTCCCAAGTTCACTCATTAGGTCCTCTGCTGATAGTTAAAGGGTTTGCTAATTAAGCCATCATGTTGAAGCTAAGTTGACAAAATGTGATAGGAAAGCCCCCCTCCTCCTTCTCCACATACTGTAAATTACTTCAGTGCCATAATTTGTAAAGTGCTGCGGAATATGTTGGCGCTATAGAAATAAAGATTATTATTATATTATTATTATTATAATTACTAATGACCAATGGGTTAAATTTGCAGGATCAGAGGTTACTCAAATCCTGAATGTCAAGGTAGGACTTTGGGTGTCAATAGAAACCTGAGCAGCTACTCCACCCACCACAGCAGTGTTTCTCAACTCCGGTCCTCAAGACCCTCCAACAGGTCAAGTTTTCAGGATTTCCTCAGCATTGCACAGGTGATCTCATTATTGTCAGTGCTTTCTGTGGGAGATCCTGAAAACCTGACCTGTTGGTGGACCCGGAGGACTGGCGTTGAGAAACACTGCACTACAGGATACCTGTCAGGCCCTTATTCCACAGCACCATAGAAAAGCATTGCTAATTAAATAAAGGCCGTTCGGTACCCATTTATCTTAGGAGGGAGAACTTCCAAACAGGATTCTGGTCACCTGTTGGCAGATTCTGCTCCTACACCAGTCATCCGACGCAGCAATAACCACACTAGTACAATCTCTATTGGCAGAGAGAAGATAAGACTCCATGTTGCTTTAGCAATGTAGGCACCTCGTTACATAGAAGAGCAAAACCTGCCATGATGTTGGGTCTTCGCTACCCAAGACTCTTGGACATGGATGTGGCTGTGCAACTCTTGAGTTGAGTACTTCAAGGGACAACTTGACTTTGGCACCATCCCATAAACTGGCGCTCAGGAGATCCTAGCCTACAAGGATACTAAGGGGAACATGTCTCCTTGAGGTGAGGAGCTCCTTTCCCATAATGCCTTATGATATACAAGGACACTAGTCTAGGCTCATCTTGGATGGATCCATTTCCAAACACAGATCCTTTGAAAATTCTGGCCTCCACAGCAACTATTTATATCAACTCTACATTCAAAATTTGGCAAACTCCGGAGCCTTGCATGTCCTAAGAATATCTGCAACAATTGCACAACTGTGGGACCATGAGGAAGGACGTACATTTTCAAGCACCCTTTGACTTCTATAGGTTTTTCTTCACAATGGAAATCAACTCACCGTCCATGTAACTGTGCAGGGCAGTCAGCATAGGCCCATCTTGAGGTACGTATGCAGAGTAGGTCATTTCATCCATCATGGGTGGAGAAAGCCTTGAGGACTGAATGGCTGTAACTGGTGCAGTTGAGGAATGGGTAGGACTGACGTGCTTCTTGTGGCGAGCTCTACAATTCTGGAACCAGACCTGGGACACAGAACATTAGGGAAAGGTAAGGTACAGCCGCGAGTGATATCAAGTACGGTGTCTGGAGAAAACATTCCCCAATATCTGGTGCACACCATAGGAAGTATATTATATGGAACACTAACTTTATAGTCACATTGTATCACTGTCACAACTGAAAAGTTTGCAAACTTGTTCTAGACTGTCCTGCCCGTGCTCCCTTAAAACAGTTGGGGCAGCTAAACATGTCAGTACTTTGGGGCAAAACCCCGGACACTTTCCAAAGTGCAAGTAAAATGATAAAAAATCAGAGATTAAAACTTTTCTACAGATTCTGCAGTGTTCCAAATCAGCTGGGGTAAAACAGGATGTAACTCAGGATCATACAGGATAAAATAATGTATGTACATGATGCACCACAGAATATGAGCGCAGCTCTGGGGGGGTAATACAGGTGTAACTCAGGTATACAGGATAATAATGTATTACAGGACTGCACCAGCAGAAAAGTGACTGCGCCGGGGAAATACAGGATGTAATTCAGGGTCAGTACAGTAAAGAATGTATGTCACAGTGACGCACCACAGAATAGTGATGCAGTCGGGGAAATACAGGATGTATCAGGGTCATAAGAAAGTATGTATGACAGTGACTGCACAGCGATAGTAGTGCGTCTGGGGATAATACATGGATGTAAGCTCAGGATCAGTACAGGAAGTATATATGTTGTACACAGGACTGCACCAGCAGATAGTGAGTGCACTCTGGAGTATAATACAGGATATAACTCTAGGTCGTCAGGATAAGTAATGTTGTACCAGTGTCTGCACAGCAAATAAGTGCAGCTCTGGAATATAATACAGGATGTAACTCAGGATCAGTACAGGATAAGTAATGTATGTACACAGTGACTGCACCAGCAGAATAGTGAGTGCAGCTCTGGAGTATAATCCAGGATGTAACTCAGGATCAGTACAGGATAAGTAATGTATGTACAGTGACTGCACCAGCAGAATAGATAGTGCAGCTCTGGAGTATAGTACAGGATAAGTAATGTATGTACACAGAGACTGCACAAGCAGAATAGTGAGTGCAGCTCTGGAGGATAATACAGTATGTAACTCAGGATCAGTACAGGATAAGTAATGTATGTACACAGTGACTGCACCAGCAGCATAGTGAGTGCAGCTCTGTGCACTCACGCAGTGAAAAGTGCTTACATACACTTCTCACAAAAAGTCAGGGATATTTGGCTTTTTAAAGTTTCAGGATGAACATAAAAATTCTTAAAAATGTTTTGATATGATCTAAATGAGCCCATCTCTTACCTTTAGATGCACATATCCAACTGTTCAGTACTGACTTAAAATTGTCTAATGTGACACTTGGTGCCTCTTGCCTCCCTTAAAAGTGCCTGGACTTGTGCGTCACTCATCATCCAGTTCCGCAGGGCATTGATTACAATGAAGAGGTCACAGTGTGTGATGTAGTCAAAAGACGTCCACTTCTTTGCCTTTCTATGACTCTTCCAGTCTCTCTGTATCTCTGATACAACCTGCTGATGACACTCTAAGCTCAGTGGCCACTTCCATCTAAGAGCATCCTGCTTGAAGCCTGGCAATGGCGAGGTACTGCTGATCAATTGTAAGATGTTGTCTTGGTCTCATGATGTCACAATGCGAACAGCAGGATGAGGAGGACTGTTTAAATCCCAATTCAAATTGGTCCCGTAAATGTATTGAGCGATTCAGAGATCAAAACTCCTGTGGGGAATTTCTCCATTAAAGGGGTTGTCTCACTACATTGATCCACCTCACCTCAATCCTGTTTTCTTGGTTTCAATTTGAATTCAGGGGCGTGTTTACTGGCTTCTACTAGGCTGCAGTAGAAGCCAGGTCTGTAGCTATAACAACCAGTGCCGACAGCTTATCAGGAAATATTGAACAGGTCTGTAGCTATAGCGACCTGAGGAGCTGATGCAGCCCATACAGGAAGGGATATCTAGGAATAGGTAGGACACTGGTAATGGACACATATTGCAAAGTGACTTGTTTTTGCAAGATCTTTAACATGAAAAGCAACAATCCTTGTAGTGAGACAACCCCTTTAATCTCCTTGTTAGAAATCAGCAAGTTGTGCAGAAACTCCTGAAACATTGAACAGTTGGCCGCGTGCATCTAAAGGCGAGAGCTCAGCTTATTTAATGAATTTAAAACATTTTTTCAAGAACTTTTATGTTCATCCTGAAATTTCAAGCAAAGCAAAATATCCCAAACTTTGTGAGTAGTTTAGAACGTACACCTCAGATGTTTTTGTTGTAGGATACCATTACTACCATTTCTTTTCTGGTGAGCTTCTGCAAGTCTGGCAGAATAAGTTTACATTGAATTAGCAGGCAGATACTGTTCTGCAGTATGGAAAGTAGCATTGGGAGCATAAAAACAGTAACAATACACAAGTAATAAGAGCTTGTGCTGTAGGACTGTAGCAACAGGTTATATACTGTTCGGCCTCTAGGGGTCTCACTACTTGTAGATGTGTACTGTAATGACATTGCAACGTCAGTGGTCAGGGACCTGATCAGACACGTGTGTAATGGCAGCCAACACTTCATGTAATAAAGTGCCTGAAGACATCCTCTGAGCGTGATCAGGGAGTTCCACTGGTTTTTTTTTTTGTTTTGTTTTTTATACCCTCGCAAACAAAACAAAAAAACCCCCACAAAAAAAAAGAAAAAACTCATCAAAAAACAAGAAAAAGCAACAAGTCTCGTGGCTTACTGATCGAGATTAATAAGAATGATCTGTGGCTGAAAAACCATTGATTACAGTAGCCCATTTGGATGAAATTACAGTCTTTGTGGGTATTTTAGTGATCTATATGGAGATCTATACCCCATTTGTTTTTGTTACTGCACTAAGGCATTGGTAGTTTTTTTTGATAGGGACTAGGTATTTGGCCTGAGGCCACCCTTTTTGGGGCGATGACCTCATTTTTTCACTAAGGTAATATTAGGGTCTCAATAGTGTGAGTTGTATATAATTTCCTTTGTTATCTTGCTTTAACTCCTTAACGGCCGCCCACCATCTTTTGATGTCGGCTGGTGCGGGTCGTTCTCCTGCAGCGATGTCTTTTGGAGTCGCTGCAGACACCAGAGTTTGCAGCACTCGGCGCCGCAGCAGCACTGAGAACGGGGCTGTACTACACAGCCCTGATCCCAGAGCATCTCCTATAAGCGAGGGAAACTTCTGGTGCTTTAACCCTTTGATTGCTGCAGTTTGTCACTGCAGAGCAATCAAAGGACTTTCCTATTCTCGGTCGTGTGATTGGGACTCCCGGTGACCATACAGAGCCTGGGGATTAGCTGCTCAGTCAGCCCTGGGGACCTAGAGTGGCCCCAGGGGTTTGTGTATGAAGCCAGCGATCAGGGCAGACTGTGTGCTCCCCTGACTGCTGCCTGTATCAAACACAGATTATAATGTGAATATGCTAATACATTACTAAGTGTAAAAAAATTAAAATAAAAAAAAAAAGTAACAGTTCTCCCTTCATGGGATTTAAAAAAAAAAAAAGTAAACATAAGTGTAAAAAAAAAATACATGCAAAATAAATTTAATAAAAAAATGTGCATACATGACACACAAAAAAACCCTACACATTAGGTATCCACACGACCATAATAACCTGTAGAATTAATCTAACAAGTGTGAAATGTGAACGGTAAAAAAAAAAAAAATAAAAAAAAAATTATAAATTCTGCAATTATTTATAAGTGAACTTAAACTATTCCCCCATAAAGTACAACTTGTCTCGAATAAAACGAGGCCTCATACAACTGCGTCATTGAAAAAATAAAAGTTACAACTGTTGAAATGCAGGGAGGCAAAACTAAAAAGAAAAAGTTCTCGGCATTAACTACTTTTCAGGCGTTCGGCTTAAGGGGTTAAATAGATCTATAAATTTGGAGTCATTTATTATTCCTCTTGTGGACCCTGCATTCCTGTGAAAAACTGAAGACCAGGTGAAGTGGAGCGATGACCCATATGACACTTTATATACTTATCCACATATCTACCAGGTACAACGCTATTGGACCCTGTGCAGTTTGCATACCGATTTGTCTAAGGTAGGATTCATTAAATTATTTACTATATTTTTTTTTTTCTGTTTATTGATTTAATATTGTGTACTCATTTTTGTCTAAATTTTTAGTATATTTTTTTTTTCTTTCATTCAATTTGTAGTAAATATTAAATAAATAATAATTTTCAATATTTCCCACTCTCAGCCACCAGAGGGAGCACATCAGGGTTTATTTATTTTTTCTGGCTGTGATAAAAAGACTCTAAAAGCACTGGTCCATTTATTATTGCAGTTCTGGGATTCTCCTCACAGTAGCCCGTTACCTGTATTACACGCCTGCTGAGACCTGTCCTTTCCGACAACTTCTGTAGTGTTTGTGCGTCAGGATTGTTGTCCTGCGCAAATTGTGCTTGCATAACCTAGCAATGCAAGAAAAACACAAACATTTTCAGTCCAGCAAAAAGACACACAGCTGCAATTCCATATCCTGGACCCAACTAGGCAAGATCCTATACATTCTAGACATGCTCACAGTACAGATGCAGTCGCTACTAGGACAACACTTCCTGTCACATCTTGCCTTCCCTTCATCGTACGGTATGATCGCTTCTTCATGTAACTTACTTGGAGTTGGTCTGCAGTGAAACTTGTCCGAGCCCTCTTTGCCGGTTTTGGTTGATTAATATCCTGCTCTGTCAACAAAGCCCCTTCCACACTAACCCGATTCCCTGAAAAGTAGGAAAAAAGAAAAATCCAATTGACATTTTTGCTGCATTACATAAGAGCCCCGGCCGGCGGCACAGAGGAGGCGGCACGCACCGTTTTCCACTGCTCTCTTGAGGTTATCCAGCATACAGTCGTAATGCACGCGACAGAGGACCTTCTCCTCCACCAGAGCAAACTCTTCCCCCGTGGAAAGCTGCCTCTTGCAGGAATAGCAGGCGAAGCACGCCAAGTGGTAGACGTTGCCCTTCGCTCGTCTGACCCAGTCTGTGGAGTGGATGTGCCTGCCGCAGCGTGAACACCGCGTTCCATACCGCCTGGAGAGCAAAGCCATAGAAAACAGCGCGTTCAACCATGTGCAAGATAAGACATGCACTACAAATACCACGTGCAGGGCTGCCATTAGCAAATTTGGGCGCCATACAACCAAAGCCTATGGGCCCCCTATCCAATAACAGTTCATTTTTACCAACAAGTCGGCAGGCCCCTTTTTTGAACAAAATATGACCAAGCCTTCTGACAGGAGGATTACCCCGATGGTGGTCTCGATGGTTATCCGTAACATGCATTATCTGTATCCACTCAAGGCACAATTTTCCTGCCCCCCAATTTCACAGCATTTTGAGGATACAGGCAGGGGCGTAGCTATAGGGGGTGCAGAGGGAGCAGTCGCTCCCGGGTCCTGGAGCCTGAGGGGACCCAAAAGCCCTTCTGCCACATAAGGAGACACCAGCATTCTAAGTGGAACATGGTACCTGGGCCACCGCCCCCCCCCGCATTTAACTTTTTGCACTAGGGTACCGGAGCTTAAAGTTACGCCTCTGTATACACGGATAGGTTTACCCCCTCTTTATTAGGAAGAATGGAGAGAAAAAAAAAAAAAAAAAACAACATACAGCAACCCAATTGGAGGACCCAGCACTGTAATGCTTCATTTCCCCTGTGGGGGCAGTGTAGAAAAAAAAACAAACAAAAAAAAAACACTTATTGTCAAGTTTACCTGCAGAAACAGTTCATTGCTGAATGAAAGGGGAGAACAAAAATATAATAGAATTGCTGGATATGAATCAACCCCATTACGCCTTTAATGTGCACCAAACAAGACACAGAAATAACTGTTGTATAGTAAATTCTGCTCCAGTCCAGGTTGCAAATAATTTTTTAATAAAAACATCATATAAAAAATTGGGGATTTACCAAACCAGGTGCATAAAATAAAAAAAAAAAAAAAAAAAGAGACGTTAGGCCAGGTTCACATCTAAATCTGTTCGGAGTCATTTCAGCTCCCCTATAAAATGCCGAAAAATGGGAGGAGGCAAAAAAAAAAAATAAATAAAGGAGCAGCCTGTAGCATTTTCTCCGTAAAAAAATTATAGACCCCCAAAAGGGAAATCTTAGGGACCCCACTGTAGATCTGGCGCCAGTAGTATCCATCAGGATATGGATGCAGTAGCTTTGATGGAACCTCTGAGGCAGATGTGAACCGGGCCTTTAAACCCCACACCCGCAACGAGGAAATGGCGCTCCTTCCCCCGCACGGTCTAGAAAAAACCCCCTCCATTGGCGCGAATGTAACAAGCGCGAGTGCAAAAACACAAAGTACAATGGTTAAATATGGAGGTGACAGTCACACGGGTGTCATGAATACATACATGAGTAGTACCTAAAATAATCAAGCTTGCAGAATATGTCTTTATCTTTGATGTAGCAGCTGGTATGCCTCCCCAGGGACGTCCGGCACACACTACAGGACAGACAGCGCACGTGCCAGCACAGATCATTTACCTGCAGGAAGAGGAAGGGCTTCATTAGACAAGACTCAAGGACAGAGGAGCTATTGGGGGGAAAGACATTCAGTTTTAAGGGGTTTTTTTCCCACAATGATAAGCTTTTAACACATAGTGAAAAGGTAAATGAAGACTATTACCAAATACATTGCCGTTTTGATTTTGCTTTGTTCAGGAGATAAAGATTATTTTATCTGCTACTGTACAGAGTTTTTTTGGTTACCCAAACCCCTCTCTGCTTTTCTCCCCATTGTTCTAAAAGGGTGTCGACCAAAGGGGAGTCACCCCTGCCCAGTTATCCTACACGGAGTTTTTTTTACCCCCCAAATTACTGAAAGGTTTAAACTCTAAGAACTCCGTAGCCTTGTGCACTACAGATTATAAACCCCTTGTATTTATTTCAATGCAACAGGATTAGCTAGGAATAGCAGAGAGGATATGTCAGTCACTGCTATAGAACCACCCACAGTCTGACCAGGAAGTGCAAGTTTGAAGCGGTCTGTGAAAACAGCATGGTGAGAACACCTCTTTATTACAGTATTTTTTTTTTTTTTTTTTAATACTGTAATTTTTAAAAAA
>JAODAL010021490.1:0-66974 GCA_025379985.1 Phyllomedusa bahiana | reverse complement strand
GTAAAATACATCCCCTTCAAATAGAAATTTTCTTTTACCTTAACTCTAGCAAGATCGTGGGGGTTCAGGACGGATCCCTGGTAAAATTCTACCTGAGTAAAATGCCTCTTAAAGAGAGCTTCTAGCTCCAAGTTGGGAGATATGCTGAAAAATAAAAAATACACAAAACATATTTTAAACAGAAAAACAATACAAATGATTTTTTTCTAACAATTTAGTCATTCTCTGTGACTCTTTTGTGTAACGTTAGTTTTGGGACACAAAAAATATATATTTAGTCTTCAGATTGTGAAGTATTGTTCTTCAAAATCAAACACATCTGCTACTTAAAGGGGTTGTCTCACTACAAGGATTGCTGCTTTTTATGTTAAAAAACAAGTCACTTTGCAATATATGTCCATTAACCGGTCTTCCTATTCCTAATATCCCGTCTTGTATGGGCTGCATCAGCTCCTCAGGTCGCTTATAGCCTTTACATAAACCGATGTTCTATACCCCTATCATCTGATAGGGCTGCCAAGCCTGGTTGCTAAAACTACAGACCTGTTAATCTTCCTGATAGGCTGCCAGCGCTGGTCGCTATAGCTACAGACCTGTTTGGTCTCTCCTGATAGGCTACCCGCACTGGTCACTATAGCTACAGACCTGTTCAATTTCTCCTAATAGGCTGCCAGTGCTGGTTGCTATAACTACAGACCTGTTCGATCTCTCCTGATAGGTTGCCAGCTCTGGTCGCTATAGCTACAGACCTGTTTGACCTCTCATGATAGGCTGCCAGCACTGGTAGCTATAGCTACAGACCTGGCTTCTACTGCAGCCTAGTAGAAGCTAGTAAACACGCCCCTGAATTCAAAATAAAACCAAGAAAACAGGACTGAGGTAAGATGAATCAATGTAGTGAGACAACCCCTTTAAGAGGACGACTTGGAAACTGCTGTTTTTTACATTATTATTAATACAAAATAAAATAATTTAGAAAACATAAAAAAGAAAACCTCATTAGACATCTATGGACTACTATAGCTTTGCTTTTTCAAGTCCACTCTCATGACAAGGTGGAAAGTGGGCACAGTCTACAAATTAGACCACAGAAGCATGGAGGTGTACTTACCTCAGGCAGATTAAAAACCAAATTCAAATAGGATACAAAGAAGATTTTTTTCTGTGATGTGTTTCTAATGTTAATATAGGAATCAAAAGACCATGAGGATCCCAGACCAGGGTTGTGTCCAAAACATTAAAGGTGGGCTCCCATCTTGCACTTGGATAGCTTATCAATAGGATATGCCATCAAAGTCTGATAGGTGCAGGTTCCACTTCTGGAACTCACAACTATCCTGAGACTGGGCCCCTGAAAGTGTCAGCTCAGAATGGAGAACCGATCGCGCTGGCACAGGACTCTCGATTCTGCACTCTGGGAGGTCTCGATATAGCCAAGCCCTGGGTTGGGCTGTACTCGGAACATGTTTGGTCATTTTTTTTTTTTTAACGCAGTCTGGTCTTTTGATGTTTGGGAATAAAAGATGTTAGTATATTGGTGCACTACACGTGATTTAGGATTGCAGCCTCCCACCTCCAGGGTAGTAGGTGTCAATGAGGCTTTTACATCATTATTTTGCATCTGTGCAATCTCCCCTACAGTGGACAGCAGTTTTTCTGCATTCTGTTGGAAATTGTTATTTAAAGGGGTTATTTAAAGGGGACGTGGACATAATTCATAGCTCTCTATGACAGCTATGAATTACTGTAACTGCAGGGCTCATTTTGGGCATATTGAAGCACAAATACGTGCCAAAATACACCCCAAAATTTCGCTGTGTGAACATACCCTTTTAAGGCAACTGCTGCCCTCATGCATAGGTGTGTAAGTGGTCTGCTTATTAGTACTTTACACCTGTTTAACCTATCCTAAATATCATTGTAGCTTCTCTGTATACTATTGGAAATCGTGCTTACTCCACCTGAGGATCAGTAAGTATGCCTCCATTTTTATTTGACGGTCTGCCCATGGCAAACATTTGGCACATTATTACAAGAAAAACTTAAAAATAGATAACTTTTTTTCATATTTAGAATATAGTAAAAAAATATATAAAAGAAGCTCCTAATAGATACTGAACAGGGTAATACAGTAGCAATCAGGACACGGCTAGGAGGGGTAAAACTAATATCCACAAACAACAATGCATAGCATATAACATATATAAGGACTATTCATGAAAGATAACAGCAGGTAACACATTAGTAAACGTAGGATAAAATAACATATTAGTAAACGAAGGATAAAATAACATATTAGTAAATGTAGGATAAAATAACATATTAGTAAACGTAGGATAAAATAACATATTAGTAAACGTAGGATAAAATAACATATTAGTAAATGTAGGATAAAATAACATTAGTAAACGTAGGATAAAATAACATATTAGTAAACGTAGGATAAAATAACATTTTAGTTAATGTAGGATAAAATAACATATTAGTAAATGTAGGATAAAATAACCATATCATCTCATTTCAATATAATAGTGCATATTATAAATCCCACAATATCCGTGACTGTGCTGTTATGCAGTAGCTGATACAGGTAACTTGGTGAGGGTGTGACTATTCATGTCTGTTACCTTTAGTTGAAGTATTAGGATATTGTGGGATTTATAATATGCACTATTATATTGAGATTATATGGTTATTTTATCCTACATTTACTAACGTGTTATTTTATCCTACGTTTACTAATGTGTTACATGCTGTTATCTTTCATGAATAGTCCTTATATATGTTATATGCTATGCACTGTTGTTTGTGGATATTATTTTTACCCCTCCAAGCCTAGTCCTGATTGCTACTGTATTATCCTGTTCAGTATTTATTAGGTGATTCTTTTATATTTTTTATTATTTTCTAATTATGAAAAAAGTTATCTATTTTTAAGCTAGTGATTGTCCGTTTTTCTGTAGTGATTCATAGCAGTTTTTCTGGCTTTTTTGATAAGTTTGTGGTTGAAACATCATTACAAGAGTCTACCCACTTGTGCAGAAATACGATCTCCACGTTCACATCATCTCGGTCTTTGTGGAGGAAGTCCTTCAAGAAGTTGGAAACACTTTCTAAAGTGATGTGACCACAGACCACAATATGCCTGGAATATAAAAGTATCGGTTAAGTCGGAGAATCTATTACACATCTGGGAAAGTTGGGAACCCAGGTAGCATTGCTTGATGTATAGAGATCTTCTAAAAAAATCAAGAAATATAGGTTATGCATTCAAATTCATTACTCTCTTAGTCCATCATCTGCCGCAAGAAATGATGTGTACAGTGAAAACATAGAATTGATCAAGCGCGTGTTTCCTTCGTATTCTGCAAATCCTTTTTGTACAAACATGAATATTTTAGGCAGCAAAACAAACTGTAAGTGCAAGATAACTGCTAGAATGTTATATATGTTATGCAAACCATTCTACAAATGCAATGATATTACTGCTAAATGAAACAATAAAGAAGATGCAAGAGCAAAGTCAATACTTAACTTACATACACTTAAAGGCTTAATAGGCTTTTGTCAAAAGAAATAAAACACAAATCTCAGATAACAGAAATTAAGCAATTGATTATCCTCCTGATTCCCTATTCAGCTGCTTTTATCTGTTGACTTCCTACCTTAATGTTTCTGCGGTTTTAGAAAAATGTAAAACCTAAGATTTACTAATCACTGGTAACGAGTAAACGGATACGCTGCATAATCATTCTTGTGGGTACTGCATGTGCTGTTTTAACCCCTTAAGCCGAACGCCTAAAAAGTTGTTAATGACCAGAAAATTTTTTTAGTTTTTGCCTCCTTGCGTTTCAACATTATAATCTGTGTCACTTTGACACAGGCAGTGATTTGGACAGCACACAGTCTACCCTGATCACTGGCTTCTTACACAGACAGCTCTGGGGCCACTCTAGGTCCCCAGGACTGACTGTGCAGCTGTTCCCGAGCGCAATCAAAGGGTTCCCCTGCTCTGTCGGGTGATCGGAACACCCGGTCACCCGACAGAGCAGGGAAACCCTTTGACTGCGCTGCGGTAACGCACCGCCGCAATCAAAGGGTTAAAGCTCCGGGTTGCGGAGGTTTCCTCCACTCCCCGGTGCTCGCAGGAGATGCTCTGGGATCAGGGCGGTGTAGTACATTCCCGATCCTAGCGCAGCTGCGGCACTGGGCGCCGCAAACTCCGATGTCTGCCAAAAGACGTCGCTGCAGACGAACGACCTGAATGCCCACCGTCAAAAGACGGTGGGCGGTCGTTAAGGAGTTAAGCATGTTTTTTATGTGCAAAACTAAGAACGACATTTCCCAACACGCCAACGCCAGTTTTTTGGTCTATGTTGCGCTAGAACCGCTTTTGACGCCATATTTTGGATGTAAATGAACTGTCGTACACCAAAACTAGGCACATTATACGCCGGGACCGACACATTGTAATGGGCCTAAAAATGATGCGCTGTGCCTCTCCATAATGAAATGCGCCTATTGAGGCGCATAGCACATCATTATATGTGTTAGGCGCATTTTACGTATGTGTTAGACGCATTTCATATACTTGTAATGATAAGTGCCCGCTGTGCCTCGATAGGGGCATTACATGCTCTACAAATGAAATGTTTTGTGCCGCGATTAGCGCAAATTGCGGCACATAGCATATCATTTGAAGCGTATGTAATGCCCCTACCGAGGCACATCGCGCCCGGAGGCGCATAGCTTATCATTACAAGTATATGAAATGCGCCTAACACATATACACTCACCGGCCACTTTATTAGGTACATCCATGCTAGTAACGGGTTGGACCGTCTTTTCCTTCAGAACTGCCTCAATTCTTCGTGGCATAGATTCCACAAGGTGTTGCAACGATGCTCAATTGGGTACCAAGGGGCCCAAAGAGTGCCAAGAAAATATTCCCCACACCATGACACCACCACCACCAGCCTGAACCGTTGATACAAGGCAGGATGGATCCATGCTTTCATGTTGTTGATGCCAAATTCTGACCCTACCATCCGAATGTCGCAGCAGAAATCAAGACTCATCAGATCAGGCAACATTTTTCCAATCTTCTACTGTCCAATTTCGATGAGCTTGGGCAAATTGGAGCCTCAATTTCCTGTTCTTAGCTGAAGGAGTGGCACCCGGTGTGGTCTTCTGCTGCTGTAGCCCATCTGCCTCAAAGTTTCGCCATACTGTGCGTTCAGAGATGCTCTTCTGCCTACCTTGGTTGTAACGGGTGGCTATTTGGAGTCACATGTTGCCTTTCTATCAGCTCGAACCAGTCTTCCCATTCTCCTTTGACCTCTGGCATCAACAAGGCATTTCCGCCCATAGGACTGCCGCTCACTGGATGTTTTTTTCTTTTTCGGACCATTCTCTGTAAACCCTAGAGATGGTTGTGCGTGAAAATCCCAGGAGATCAGCAGTTTCTGAAATACTCAGACCAGCCCTTCTGGCACCAACAACCATGCCACGGCACTCAAATCACCTTTCTTCCCCATACTGATGCTCGGTTTGAACTGCAGGAGATTGTCTTGACCATGTCTACATGCCTAAATGCACTGAGTTGCCGCCATGTGATTGGCTGATTAGAAATTAAATGTTAACGAGCAGTTGGACAGGTGTACCTAATAAAGTGGCCGGTGAGTGTACATTTGTAATGATGTGCTATGCGCCTCAATAGGCGCATTTCATTATGGAGGCGCACAGCCCATCATTTTAAGGCGCATTATGTTTACTATGCAAGGTATACCGGATCCCAGATTTTTGATAGGGTCGGACTTTCTGGCGCACTTTACACTTATTTAATGCGCCTAAAAGCTGACGTATCACCGACAATTTCAGACATCTTTTTTTCAGGACTATACATCAAAATGCATACAAAAGAAGGTGACATTAGGGCTCCGTTGACTAAAAGTTGTGTGAACAAATGTAAGGCTCGGTTCATATCTGCCTCATTATAAAGAGAAAGAAATCGCACTCCAGAGTTTGGAATATGCTTGAGTTTACTTATCGCTGCAAAATAAGAAAATCAGCAAAAGTTTTGAAATTTGGTCAGAAAAATTGACAAGTGTAGGTAAATATGGGAATTTGAACAGCAATGTTTCAGGCAAAAGCCTTTAAAGGGGTTTTCCCATGATATAATGTTGATGTGGGATCCTCCAAAATGGGTATTTAATCACTTTTCTAAGTATATGTAATTAAAAAAAAGTGAAGCCTGTGAGAGCTGCAGCCTTGCTTAGTCCCCCTTAGTTCCCTGACTGTTTACATTAGCTAAGACCAGGAGCTGATCTGGCCACACTTGCATTGTTTGCACTTCTTATCTGATGGCAGGGCACATGCATGAGCTTTGAATGGAGGGGGAGAACAAAACAGTTCTTCTGGGCATGTGCACTACCTATGTTCTGTGACAAAGCCTGTGTCTGCTGTATAGAGAATCTGCTGGTTGTAATGTAATTATCTGAGTAAACATGCAGACGCTCCCTGCTCAGCCCTACTTCCTCCCCCCTGCAGCAGTTCGTGAACCCTGCCTGCTTGGATCTTATCTTCTCTCATGACCAAATAAGAGGGAGAAAACAAAACCTGTAGAGCTTGTGCACAATACAGTTCTCCTCTGTGGTTTAGCCAAACAATGTTTGCTCAACTACAGAGACTGAATATCAGACTCGGGAGCGTGCATTGGAGGTGGTGCGAGGACATCATGGAGGAGGCACTTCTTTTTTTAAACACAGAAACACAACTCTCCTTTTTTCAAGGCTGAAGAGGACAGTTCAGCCTGTTAGGTGAGGAAATCACTTCTTGGCAAAACCCCTTTAATCAAGCTGCTGATGGATCGTGCCTCCATGCTCTGGCCAGGAATGAGCGATCTGGAGTGATCCGGCTACAGGCTGATGAAGGGCTTTCACCTGAAACGTTGCTGTTCGCATTTCATTTTTTATCTACTATTATGAATTTCTGAACAAATTTTTAGATTTTCGCTGAGCTGATTTACAAATTTTGCAGTGACATATGAATAAAATAGTCAAATGAATTCAAGTATCAGAATATTGATTCTGTAGTCTGCTTTCTCTTTCATATAAACGTGTTTACTGGATATTAGGAGGCAGTTCGTTCCTCGAAACGTGAGCCCATTAAGCCGTCATAAAAAACGTTGTGAAACCTGCATTTAAAATTGAGAAGGTTTGTATCTGCATCACGGATTTCTTTAAAAATGCTAAAGGATATTGGCAGAATGCAGCAATAATTTTTTCAGTTAAAATGATGGACAACATGATGGAAAACTAATAGACCCTGTTGTAGTGGATGGAGTGTGTCAGGCACTATTCACATTTGTCATGTAATGGATTTGGCACCCACTCCGCAAAGGAAGACCCAAAGAAAACCTCGGGTCCAGATGACAACTGGGCAGTGCTTTTTGAATTTAACATGCTGTGGTGTCAAAGAATACTGCTGGCAGTCTAAAATTGTGAAGGAAATACAGGAGCAACACGGAGGCTCAGTTGCTAGCACAGAGGTTAGCACAGTGCAGCGTGAGCGCTCCGTAGTGAGCACAGTGCATCGTGCTGCCTCTGTGGTGAGCACAGTGCAGCGCGACCGCTCCATGGTGAGCACAGTGCAGCGCGCCCGCTCCGTGGTTAGCACAGTGCAGCGCGACCGCTCCGTGGTTTGCATAGTGCAGCACACCAGCTCTGTGGTTAGCACAGTGCAGTACGGTGGCTCCGTGGTTAGCACAGTGCAGCGTGCCGGCTCCGTGGTTAGCACAGTGCAGCGCGCTGGCTCCGTGGTTAGCACAGTGCAGCGCACCGGCTCCGTGGTTAGCACAGTGCAGCGCACCGGCTCCGTGGTTAGCACAGTGCAGCGCGCAGGCTCCGTGGTTAGCACAGTGCAGCGCTCCGGCTCCGTGGTGAGCACAGTGAAAGCGCGCGGGCTCCGTGGTTAGCACAGTGCAGCGCGCCCGCTCAGTGGTTAGCAGAGTGCAGCGCGCCGGCTCCATGGTTAGCACAGTGCAGCGTGCCGGCTCCGTGGTTAGCACAGTGCAGCGTGCCGGCTCCGTGGTTAGCACAGTGCAGCATGCCGGCTCCCTGGTTAGCACAGTGCAGCATGCCGGCTCCCTGGTTAGCACAGTGCAGCGTGCCGGCTCCGTGGTTAGCACAGTGCAGCGCGCCGGCTCCGTGGTTAGCACAGTGCAGTGCAACCGCTCTATGGTTAGCACAGTGCAGGGCATTGGCTCCATGGTTAGCACAGTGCAGCGCGCCGGCTCCATGGTTAGCACAGTGCAGCGCGACCGCTGCATGGTTAGCACAGTGCAGCGTGCCGGCTCCGGGGTTAGCACAGTGCAGTGCACCGGCTCCGTGGTTAGCACAGTGCAGCGTGCCGGCTCCGTGGTTAGCACAGTGCAGCGTGCCGGCTCCGTGGTTAGCACAGTGCAGCGTGTCGGTTCTGTGGCTAACACGGTTGCCTTGCACCACTTGGGTCTTGGGTTCAAGGACAACATCTGCAATAGTTTGCATGTTTTCCCTGCGATTGGCTGGGTTTCCGCCAGTTTCCACCGCACTCCAAGAAAACATACAGATAGACTAATCTGAAATTTAGACTGTGAGCCCCAATGGGGACAGGAATCAGTGTGAGTGATTACTATCTCTCTACAACGCTGTGGAACAGAATAGTGATGTTGCCCCTTCTCTATCAGGATTGATGGGATCCCAGCAGTCAGACCCCTGGAAACATATGACTGTAAATAAAGCTGGGAGCCATTGGCTTAGGGGGGATACAATAACAGCTACCAAAAGTAGAAATCCTACCAAAACGGTGATTGAAATTCAAATATTGAATAATGGAAACAATCTGATCTAAATTTGCACTTGAACTTTAAAAATATAGTTTAAGGTCACAACAAAACAAATGATATCACCACAAGATATAGACAAGTTACAGTTACTACAACTGTTAAATGCGCATATGGTGAATGCGAGGTAAGACATTTACATTTTCAGTTCAGTCAATTGTAAAATTTCAATAGAATAAGAATAATCTGCAAAAAAACAGACAAATTGCTTTTGCATTTTATGTATAGAAGTGAAAATAAAATTATAATGAATTTATATAATCTGTTAAACTGAAAAATTTTGAGCAATTGTAGGAAACTACTGCATCATTATCAGATCTTCATAGGTATCATATCTGTTTATATTTCTACCTTTCAACTTTTCCACACATTGTCGATATATCAAATTACTTTATGGTTTTAACCTACAAATATTAGTCAGTCATAGATATAGAGAAGGCATATAAGTTATGTAATAGGAGGGGGCTAAACTAAATATCTATATTAGAGTGCCAATGAAGTTACACAGTCCAGTTTAAATGGCCTCAGGATACAACATGAACAGCAGACAATGCTCTTTTCTGGGGCATTGTATCTTGAAACCACACTCACCATACAATGTACCAGAAACTGCTGATCTACTTTTCATGTGATGGAAGATGGAAGATCCAATCAATTATCACAAACATTGTACTTGTAAAAACTTCTGAGTGAGGTGCATGCAGTGACTGGCAATATTTAGCACCTCTCTAAAGTATAGTGCGATGCTACATGTCTAATGCTCTTACATGAATTAGTGAGGTGCATGCAGTGATTGGCTGTCTAGTAGCTCCTCTCTACAGTACAGTGCAGTACTACATGTCCTGTCCTGCTCTTACATGTATTAGTGAGGTGCATGCAGTGATTGGTGGTCTATAGCGCCTCTCTACAGTACAGTGCGGTACCCCATGTCCTGTACTGCTCTTACATGTATTAGGTGTATGCAGTGATTGGCGGTCTATAGCTCCTCTCTACAGCACAGAGCAGTCCTACATGTTCTGTACTGCTCTTACATGTATTAGTGAGGTGCATGCAGTGATTGGTGGTCTATAGCGCCTCTCTACAGTACAGTGCGGTACTCCATGTCCTGTACTGCTCTTACATGTATTAGTGAGGTGCAAGCAGTGATTGGCGGTCTATAGCTCCTCTCTACAGCACAGTGCAGTACTACATATCCTGTACTGCTCTTACATGTATTAGTGAGGTGCATGCAGTGATTGGCTGTCTAGTAGCTCCTCTCTACAGTACAGTGCAGTACTATATGTCCTATACTGCTCTTACATGTATAAGTGAGGTGCATGCAGTGATTGGTGGTCTATAGCAGCTCTCTACAGTACTGTACAGTGCGGTACTACATATCCTGTACTGCTCTTACATGTATTAGTGAGGTGCATGCAGTGATTGGTGGTCTATAGCGCCTCTCTACAGTACTGTACAGTGCGGTACTACATATCCTGTACTGCTCTTACATGTATTAGTGAGGTGCATGCAGTGATTGGTGGTCTATAGCTCCTCTCTACAGTACAGTGTGGTACTACATGTCCTGCACTGCTCTTACATGTATTAGTGAGGTGCATGCAGTGATTGGTGGTCTATAGCGCCTCTCTACAGTACAGTGCGGTACTACATGTCCTGTACTGCTCTTACATGTATTAGTGAGGTGTATGCAGTGATTGGCAGTCTGTAGCCTCTGTACAGTACAGTGTGGTACTACATGTCCTGTACTGCTCTTACATGTATTAGTGAGGTACATGCAGTGATTGGGGGTCTATAGCACCTCTCTACAGTGCAGTACTACATGTCCTGTACTGCTCTTACATGTATTAGTGAGGTGCATGCAGTGATTGGTGGTCTATACCACCTCTCTACAGTACAGTGTGGTACTATATGTCCTGTACTGCTCTTACATGTATTAGTAAGGTGCACGCAGTGATTGGTGGTCTAGTAGCGCCACTGTACAGTACAGTGCAGTACTACATGTCCTGTACTGCTCTTATATGTATTAGGGAGGTGCATGCAGTGATTGGTGGTTTATAGCGCCTCTCTACAGTACAGTGCGGTACTACATGTCCTGTACTGCTCTTATATGTATTAGTGAGGTTCATGCAGTGATTGGAGCTCTATAGCACCTCGCTACAGTACAGTGCAGTACTAAATGTCCTGTACTGCGCTTACATGTATTAGTGAGGTGCATGCAGTGATTGGTGGTCTATAGCACCTTACAGTACAGTGCAGTATTACATGTCCTGTACTGCTCTTACATGTATTAGTGAGGTGCATGCAGTGATTGGTGGTCTATAGCACCTCTCTACAGTACAGTGCAGTACTACATGTCCTGTACTGCTCTTACATGTATTAGTGAGGTGCATGCAGTGATTGGTGGTCTATAGTGCCTCTCTACAGTACAGTGTGGTCCTACATGTCCTGTACTGCTCTTACATGTATTAGTGAGGTGCATGCAGTGATTGTTGGTCTATAGCTCCTCTCTACAGTACAGTGCAGTACTACATGTCCTATACTGCTCTTACATGTATTAGTGAGGTGCATGCAGAGATTGGCGGTCTGTAGCTCCTCTCTACAGTTCAGTGTAGTACTACGTTCTATATTTCTCTTACAAGGGCCAGGATAAACAGCTCCTTTGAGCACCATGTGATGGCCCCATTTTTTTTCTAGTACATTGGCCCAAATGTACTATTGTCTAAAAGATAGACAACATAAACTTAGACAGGCTGCCTAAAAATGCGCCAGATCTGATAGCTCATGCTCTTTGATCAATTTGGCCTATCCTTAGGCTTGCCTGGCTTTTTTAAAACAACTATTAGTTGGTTGCAGAATTTTGGGGCAGTTTGTAGGGAAGTCTTTTGCTACATGACCACACAGTCTCTTTCCCAATAAGCGACTCTCTCATGTGGGAGGTCATAAAAAGTGTCTATAATAAATTTGTCTGTGACAGACTGAAACGTACTGCGCCAAAAAATGTGCCATATTATGGCCCCTTTTATGACTATTTTCTTGCATAACCACAATAATAAAAGTAGGCCTTTGTGTATAAAGCACATGGCCAAAAGAAGCTTGTGTCCTTATCATAGAAAGTGATTTCCACCTTCCAGCGCTCTTCCTGTTGCCATACTGAAGGACATGCTTTATGTAGATTAATTGCTTCATTTTCTTCAAACTTATTTTTTTCTTATTTTGGGTTGACATTTTTGGAGCTTATTCAACCGATTACCAGTTTTTCGTAAACCTCAAAGCTTTTGAGTCAATCTCAAAATATAATGTTGAACCCATAACCAATTATATTGCATGTTGATGGACCACTGTTAGGGCATGTCCCCACGGCAAGGGTTTTCGGCCGGTTTTTCAGGCGGTTTGCAGTTTTTCAGACCGCCAAAAAACTGTCTGAAAATGAGCACAATTGTGCTCTATGGAAAACCTATGCAGCAGTCCCCACTGCACGGGTTTTCCGCCCGGCGGTTTTTCTGCCCACGGGCCTCTCAAAAAGCATTGAGCATGTTCATTCTTCCGTCCGGTTTCCGGACGGAATATGAACACCTCAATGGGAGGGGGGAGGGCTCTTCTCCACTCATCCTGGTGTAAAGCTGTCCCCGCCCACCGTGTGCGGGGGGGAAGGCCGCAAAACCGATCAAATAACGGCCGGGTAAACCGGCGGGGATTTGTCCGCTGCCGTGTGAACGCACCCTTATAGGTTGCTGCTTGCCCTTTGTCTTGCTAACAGTAGGGGAACCAAGAGTGAGCCCCCCACAACCACACATTAATAGCCTATTTTAGGGATGCAAGAAAACCCCTTAAATGCTAATTAACAATAGCTATAAGGGCTGGTTCATGCAGCACTATGTTTCACATCAAAAAGACCAAAAATATCTGCAGTGGAATTGGAAGACCTCATTATAAGTTGAGTGACAGAACGTGTGCTGTTTTGTGAATTCCACTCAACAAAAACCATGATGAATAAGTGAACAGATCTCAAATGAAGAGGCCCTTGAATGTTTTACATATATAACTTATTATTTATATACAATATAGTCCTTTTGTGGGCCATGAAATGTAATAACTGGATTAGGAGAACCATTAAAGGGGGTTCCCCAAAATTAAAGGGGTTGTCTCACTACATCGATCCATCTCACTGCAGTCCTGTTTTCTTGGTTTCAATTTGAATTCAGGGGCGTGTTTGCTGGCTTCTACTAGGCTGCAGTAGAAGCCAGGTCTGTAGCTACAGCCACCAGTGCTGGCAGCCTATCAGGAGAGATTGAAAAGGTCTGTAGATATAGCAACCAGCGCTGGCAGCCTATCAGGAGAGATTGAATAGGTCTGTAGCTATAGCGAACATTGCTGGCAGCCTATCAGGAGAGATTGTACGGGTCTGTAGATATAGCAACCAGCGCTGGCAGCCTATCAGGAGACATCAAGCAGGTCTGTAGCTATAGCGACCTGAGGAGTGAGCAGCCCATACAAAGGGGGAATATCTAGGAAGGGGTTTAGGCACTGTTAATGGACACATATTGCCAAGTGACTTGTTTTTGCAAGATCTTTAACATAATAAGCAACGATCCTTGTAGTGAGACAACCCCTTTAACATGTATCACCTGTCTACAGGATAGGTGATAAATTTGAGTGTGGCAGACAGGGGCTATCACAGACAGCTGGAGGCCCCTGTGCCAGAAAAGTATATGGGTCTCTTTCTATTTCATATGTCATAATGCATCCCCTTGTGTATATCTATCCATCAGTGACTGTTCGTTATAAAATACTTCAGCTCAAGCATTTACCTGCAGTCTAATATAAAACAGAAAGCTGATTTTAAGGTCACATGGAGCCCTCTTACCTACTAGGCACCATCATGTCAGTATTTCTGTATGGTGCCCACTGATATAGTGCAAGATATGATAGCTGGGGAGCCCAGACACTTCGGTTGTATGGGGCCCCGACACTACTTATGGCAGCCGTGGGCAGCACCAATGGTATGTGCTCCCCTGGCTTGGAGATGCCACCACAGGGTCTCCCACAGATCACTTGAATGGGGTAAGAACACTGTTCATTCTTACAGATATCTTGTAACTAGGACATGTTGAGCGGTCACACATATTCGCTTAACTACCCGGAGAGAAGAGCAGGGGACTTGGGGCCAGTATTTTATCTATTGTTGAGGCACCAGCAGTGGGACCTTGTAAGCTTCAGCCACTTATTACTTAAAACATCACAGCTAACAAGAAAAACCCCAATATAAAATATAAATTTTAACATGATAGTAGAACTTCCTACTATCATGGCGTTATGACATCTGTATTTTTACTCCCCTGATGAACCTGCTTTATGGGAGAAACGCGTTGGAGTTTGTCTTTTTCCATCTGAAGCTACCTACTACATTGATTGGCCCTAAATAGGGAATGGTAGGGTGACCTTTAGGGTCAGGAATAGTGGGGCCGCACTCATCGGGGCGATTACTCCATGTAACCTATTTTAGGGTTCATGATAGGGTGATGTAGGGATACATAACCCATTAGGGCCTTTATTTTGGATATATTCTTTCCTTTTTAGGACTCTACTTTATTATCTGGAATCAACAGCAAGTATCGCTACCGTAAGTAGAGTATTCTATTGGTTAATTATTACGTGGGGGCACCCATAGGAGGCTTAGCTTATTTATGTTATTCTGTTGTAAATATTATCGAGTAGAGGGGTTATTTTTTGATTATCTAGGAATTTTTAAGGGTAAATGAATAAAAGTTTATATTTTATATTGGGGGTTTTTCTTGTTAGCTGTGATTTTTTTTTTGTCATACCCTGATCTTTGTCATCAGTGTCAGTGAAAACACTCATCACTTAACTGGTGAATAGGTGATAAACATTAATGACATTTCTTCTATTTTTGCATTTGGGTGACACAGCCATAGTTTCATAGCCAATTGTTGCATTTGGACAATTTTGATTACAGTCAGTTATACCGCTAAATTGAGTGGAAACCTCAAAATAATTTGTCAGTAAGAAAACCAACTAGCTGTTTTTTGTTTTTTTTTAAGCAATCATGGTATCTGTTGTTAATAATTATTGTGTTGGTGCATAAGTCATTTCCACTACTGTAACAGTAAATAAGTTTTTTTTCTATATTGATGCATGAACCGCTTCTGCTCCACGCTTAACGAATGTCCTCTGATCCTTTCAGTAACTTGAATGAATACATTGTGTCAATTCATTGTATTGACCCCACAAATACATAATCAAGACACATTTATTATGACCACTTCCTACTTTCAACCATGGCAGGGCATAGCTCACGAAGAAAGTCATGTGTGATACGCGGTCATGGTAAAAAAGGGATTATTTATCAGAGTTGTTGAAAAGGAGGATTATTGTCTGTTGGGCCAAGGGTGGCGGTATGTCTGCAAATGCAGTTTGTGAACTGTTCGGGTGCTGCTGTGAAGGTGTACCATATGTGGATAAATGGCACCATTGCAAATAAGCAATGTGGAAACTGTGGAGCACCACATGCCATTGATGTGAGAGGTGAGAGACCGCTACCCTGTTTCCCCGAAGATAAGACAGTGTCTTATATTGATTTTTGCTCCTAAAGACGAGCTAAGACTTATTTTTAGGGGAGGTCTTATTTTTCCATGAACAAGAATTCACTTTTATTGTTGAACAAAAAAAAAATCAACCTGTATTAATAGATTGTAGAGATTTCATCACAAATATTAGCATAAGCAGCCAAACTCTGAATTGCATAAAAAAAATGCACTAGGTCTTATTTTCGGGGGATGTCTTATTTTCGGGGAAACAGGGTACAAAGGTCTGCAAGGGCAACTGACAATACAGGAGAGCAACTCACCACCAAAATAAACCAGTGGTTTAACAGATGTGTATCTAACACAACAGTCCAGGGAATGTACTACGTATGGGGCTCTAAAGCAGACAGAGGTCACTGCACCTCTGCTAACCCTACTGCATATGGGGCTCTAAAGCAGACAGAGGTAACTGCACCACTGCTAACCCTACTGCATATAGGGCTCTAAAGCAGACAGAGGTCACTGCACCTCTGCTAAACAAGTTGCATGGTAGGAAAGGCTTCAATTTTCCTTGCAGTAGGAATGGACCTCCAATGACAAAGCTTTGCCTTCTCCAATGAGTCATGTTTTTGGCTTCATCGAATGGATGGATGGCTTTTAAGCCGAGAAACGGAGAACACCCACCCTGCTGGAAGAACACAAGCTGGTGGTGGCAGCATGATGGTCTGTGGGAATGTTTTTGGGGCATTCTCTGGGCCGCTCATCCACCTGGAAAGCACTTTAGAGTGATTTGGGTATGAATCCATCCTTACGGATAACATACACCCAGAAATGCCAATTGTCTTCTCCGGGATGGAATGGCTCTTCCAACAAAACAAGGCGACATGTAAAACCGCTAGAGATCTCAAATATTGGTTGGAAGAGCATGACCAAGACTTCCAAGTACTACCCTGATCTATTAATTCTCCAGACTTTAACCCAACTGAGCCTGTGTGGGCCCCCTAGATGGTTATGTTGGCTCTTTGGATCTTCCAGCAGTTGTGGGATGTAGTTGGCTCCAGATACCTTTTACAACCTACCAGGTCATTATGGAGTCACTCCCGACCCTTCAAACTGTTTTTGTTACAGATGTATATATGACTATTGTGGCAGAGCGACCTTAGGCAGTTCTGCCACCTAAGGGGTTCTGCCACTAGGTGGCGTACGTTTAGAGATCTGTTAGAAATGTGCCACCGAGGGCCTGGTCTCGGTGGGGGAAGCCAGGTATTGTCGGTCAGCAACATTAGGTTGCTGACCCTTCTATGTAGTATGGCTAAAGTCCAGCCATTAGGGGGGCTGGCCTTCCCGAAACAGCTGCAGATGGGTGGGTGGCTGTTCCCACGTTCCAGGTCCCCGTGTTCCGTGTCTGGTTTTGGGCAAGTCCATGGAGAGCTATAAAAAGCCTGTCTCTACAGGTGATCAGGAGTTGTGGTTGCTGCCAAAACCTGGAGCAGCAGTGGAGCTGGAGAGAGGCTCTGGCCCCGGAGGCTTGAGGGAAGTCTAAAAGTAAACAGTGAGGATACTGTGGTATGTGGTGCTGTGTGGTAGGCACAGACCCTGAGTAGAGAGGGACTGTTGAGGTATATTTAGTGGCTAGACGGCCGAGGACTTTATTTGTGTTGTTTTGTTTTTCTGTAAACTGTGTGCCTCAATAAAACTGGCTGAAGCCAGGATAAACGGAAGCCTGTGTCGGAGTGCCATTCGTCTTACCAAAGACGGCGATTCCGTGAGCGAAAACCCCCAGAGCCGTTCCAAGATGGCGGCTGAAATGTGAGTCGTCACACTATGGTTATTATCTGCTGGTCATAGTAATGTAACTTGACTGTGTGTACTCCAAATAGTATTTTGTATAAATGTTACCTCTTGAAAGAACACAGAAGAAAATTCTAGAAAAATCATAATATATTTTAAAATAACACATCTAGAAAATCATTTCAGAATATTTAAATATACAAAAGAACATTAAGCAATACTGTATACTAATGATACAAATAGGACACAAACTGCAAAGGAAAAAAATGTAAACTCATATACAGGTCACCCATTAATTTATCCACTAAGAACACACTAGCAACAAACGTTATCAAAGGTGTGTGGATGGCCAGCAGTGGAAAACTTTAACTTACTCTGTTTCCCCGAAAATAAGGCAGTGTCTTATATTAATTTTTGCTCCTAAAGACGAGCTAAGACTTATTTTTAGGGGATGTTGTTTTCAATGAACAATAATTCACATTTATTACTATTCTGTAGTGATTTCATCACAAACATCAGCATAAGCAGCCAAACTCTGAATTGCATAAAACAATTAAACTAGGTCTTATTTTCAGGGGATGTCTTATTTTCGGGCAAACGGTATTTAAGTTAATATAAAATGTGTTGGTTTTAAATCACTTTGATATTTTTTATTGTTTTCAAAATCACAACAAAGATCCGATTTTACTGCTCTAATCCTTCTCTCCGTCAGGCCAGTGTTTCGCACATCAGGGTGTAAATTAAATAACGCTTCCTCTGTTTTCTGTTTGCAAAGACCCTATTATCTTGAAATGAGTATGGAAATATTATTTCTATGCCTTTTATCATGAGGTGGCACAATCGGAATAGGCGACCTTCATAAAATCATAGGTGCAATCCCATGTAGCCTGGAAAACAATCTATTAAGGTAAAATAACATGATAAACCAAAGAAATAAAAGAATTTAAGCTAAACCTCAAAACAATTTAGAATAAGATTGTGTTCATATTCACCCGTGGACTTTTTTTTGGGTGGTGGGGGGCAGGCAACTCACATCAGTACCCAGGGGCGTAGCTATAGGGGGCGCAGCAGCAGCAGTCGCTACCGGGCCCTGCAGCCTACGGGGGCCCCAAAAGCCCTCCTGCCACATAAAAAGACATTAGTATTGTAAATGGCACATGGTAACTGGGGGGCCCCCATTTCACTTTTCGCACCAGGGCCCAAGAGCTTGAAGTTACGCCTCTGTCAGTACCCCTTTCAAAGGTTTCCTGATGTGGGCAGCTTCTTTTTAGACACATGGGGGCAACATTTATGAACTCGCCATTTCTACATCTGTTTTTAATAGTGAACGATCCGACAGTACGTCTGAAAGTGTCTTACAGCGCTTTATAAGGCCATGTTCCCACGGCACGGGTTGTCACCCGGTTTTTCAGCCGGTTTTGGAAACCGGCTGCAAACTGGGTGAAAACTTTTCACATGGGCCTCTATGGAAAAACCGCACAGTAGTTCCCACTGCACGGATTTTCCGCCCGGCGGTTATTGAGACCACCGACCGCCCGAAACACATAGAACATGTTCCTTCTTTCGACCGGTTTTCGGACACAATACGAACATGTCTATGCGAAGGGGGAGGGCTTTTCTCCGCTCATTGCGGAGAAAAGCCGCCCCCCAGCGGCCGTGTGCACGGCACGAAAACAGGACAAAATAAACCGACCAGTATTTGTCCTGCGCCATGTGAAGGGCCCCTAAATGTATCCCGTTCTACGCTTAAACTCCCCACCTTAGGTGAGTGTCAATTCAATTGAATATGACTTGTAAAAGGATTTGAACATGGAATTTGATGAGGAATCCACAATTAAATTTGCATTCAAATCCATGGTGTGAACATATCCTAATGAGCAGACAACTTTAGGCTTCCTTCTCACATTTCTATCGCATTTTTGGGTTGTAAAATAACACCATGAATTTCAAGCATGGTTCACCATCATTTTTCGTTATAAATGCAATAATCAAGGATACTTATTTTAACAAACTTCTGACATGTCATAGAGACACATGGGAAATTTTGAGGACAATCAGGAAGAAACTAAACACAGTTCCCAGCAAAACATTTCTGCCTCTTTATATCAACAACAAGTAGGAGTGAAGCGTGTACAGCAAGCTCCAAAACTAAAGGACCGTCCTCACGGCACAGGTTTTCAGTCGGATTTACAGACTGTTTTGGGATTTGAAAACCATCCGTAAACCGACTGTCAACCTTTTACATTGACTTAAAGTGGTTGTCTCGTCTCAAAGTTACATAGGATGCATGAATGAAATAATGCTGCTTTGCTCTGTCACTTTCTGGTCAAGCTGTCTGTAATTAGCATATGAGCTCCTTGTATTCAGACTTCTGCTAATTAGATTAACTCAGAAGCTTCCCTGGTCCTGACAGCATGAGATTTAAGTAAACCGCAGTAATTACTTTCTTTTGTCTGAAAGATCAGATAACAAACAAGCTCTCACTGACTGAAGTTCTGTGCTGCTGCTGGCCAGGACCTGTGTGATGACATCACTCCCTGCTATCAGATAGAACAAACAGCAGGGGGGGAAGTGTACACATGGGGGACCAGAGAGAGCCAGGAAGGTGCTAAAATCACTTGTAGCTCCGCAACAACAAAAAATGAACAATTCAATATATTTTGAACACATCTTCTACAGTACATCTGTATATAGATGTACTGTCATGGTGGCAGGTTCACCCAATTTTTATGTAAACCTCCCCATATTTATAAAACATGGCTGGGCCATTGTAAATTTAGCACTTCTCCCCCTTTGTCCACCCCCAGGCACCCTCAGAGATTGTAAGCTCTTGCGAGCAGGGCCCTCACGAGTGGTGTCTCACCTGTAAGTAGCTTTCACTTTGTAAGGTCTGTCTTTGTCTGTGCTTATACCCTCTAAATTGTAAAGTGCTGCAGAATTTGTTGGTGCTATATAAATAAAGGTTATTATTCTTTTAGTGCTTTCTACATGTTGAAAGCTGATCTTTGTAGCGAGACAACCCCTTTAAATAGAAAATCCGTGCAGTAGTTCATACTGCACAGCTATTCTGCCAAACAGTTTTTTACACTGTCGGCATTCCTAAAAATTTAGAACATGTTCATTCTTCCGCCTGGTTTTCGGGCGGAAGATGTGCATTTCAATGGTTGAGGTGGACGGGCAAATCCACAAACCACGGGCAGAACTGGCCCCCTCATCCATGTAAAAGACCACAAAATACCAGCCGGATTCTGCCGTGTGGACCCAGCTTGGAAAGTAGTAGGGCTAATCACTAGAATAGCAGATTTAGGTTGATAAAGATGTGTTATCTGACTTATCTGGTTCAGAAATATGAAAGTGGCTCTTATGTATAAACCAGGCTATAACTAGTAGGTTTATCACCCCCATAAACATCAGGACCAGAGCAATGAAGGTTCAGCTATATGTTTGCTTTGTTGCTCAATATATACACGTATATACATATACACAGTATATACACCCTGTTGTGTATATCACTGAGGCCCAATGAACAAAACACAGATAAAGAATATACTAGCTAAATATTTGCCTTCCAATCATACCGGAGAACCCACAATTCCATGTTAACTATAACCACAACTTGAAGTCTTCCTCACTATCTATTCAGAATAAATTACAAAAATACATAATTTATCCCCATTCAACTGAGCTAAACTGCATCCATAAACTCTGCCACATGTAAAGATAAACGACGACATGTCCCAATATGACTGCGCCATTTTTTGGGTGTATTTTTTGCCACGAAAACTCTTGGCGCCCTATTCTCTCTATAAATGAACTGTAATACACCAAAGCTAGGCGCATTATACGCCAGGCACGACACATTTGAATGCGCCTAAAAAGGCGCATCAAATACGCTAGCAATGATATGCGCCTAGATTTTGTAATGCACCTGAATAGGCACATTCATTATATTATGCAAGGCAGACCAGACACCCGGGTTTTGAAAGTTTCGTACAGTCAGGCGCACTTCACACTGATTTAATGCGCCTAAAGACTGCCGCACCGTTGCCACTTTTTGGACATGTTGACCAAAGTGTGCAGCAGAAGCTCAAGGTTCTGCTATGGATACATGATGGACTTTTCCTCTTGAAAACTCTGTTATGTGAATATTACCTAAGAAAATGAAATGTTCCTGGCAGGCTGGACAACTTTTAACATACTTGATGGGATTGTCCAGTGGGAAAAAAAATACTTAAAACACAACATAACGGGGCAGATTTATCAATGCAGTTGAGCCGGAATTCTGGCACAATATATTCTAAAAATAAAGTCGGACATTGTTTACAACTTATTTATGATATGTTTTAGAGAGTTTCTAGCTACTTCTGTGCCATTCTGTGTGGTCTCGGTAAAAGGGGTGTGGTCTTATGGGAAAGGGGATGTGGCTAAGGGTGCGACGCAGTGCGCCTAATTACTGCACCAAAAATTTGCCACAGTTAGTAGCTTAAAGTAAGCCAATTTAAAAATGATGTGAAGTTAGAAAAGACAGTTTAAATCGCGCCATATTTACGTGGTGCATTATATGAATGTCTAGCCTAACTTTACACTAAGAGACCGTATTGATAAATATGTCCCAATATCTCTTCCACAGTTCGTAATGTACTTATATCACATTTCTGTGGGATTCTGCATCATCTGTTTGATGACAAGAAGCTCAGTAGGCTGCATGGACCCAAGGAACCAGATCTGTGTCAAGCCCAAGGAATCAGGTGAGCAAAGAGACCTGAATCAAAGGCTTTCAACAAAATGGTTTGCACTAAAACAGAGTTTGGGAGGGAGCAAGATAGACAAAGCCTAACAAAGGACTCTGGGACTTGTAGTCTAACAGAGCAAAACGAAACCACTTTTAAATACGTCTGCTGCTCTACAGAAGGGGGAGGCTACCTGCCACACAGGAAGTGCACAAATTAGCACAGGAAACATCATAGGATGTTAAGTGAAGCCTTAAGGAGGTTGTCTCATTACAAGGATTGCTGCTTTTTATGTTAAAGATCTTGTCACTTTGCAATATGTGTCCATTAACAGTGTCCTAGCTATTCTGAGATTTTCCCTTTTGTATGGGCTGCATCAGCTCCTCAGGTTGCTATAGCTACAGACCTGTTTGATCTCTCCTGATAGGCTGGCAGCACTGGTTGCTATAGCTACAGAACTGTTCAATCTCTCCTGATAGACTGCCAGCACTGGTTGCTATAGCTACAGACCTGTTCAATCTCTCCTGATAGGCTGCCAGCACTGGTCGCTATAGCTACAGACCTGGCTTCTACTGTAGCCTAGTAGAAGCCAGTAAACACGCCCCTGAATTCAAAATCAAACCAAGAAAACAGGACTGAGGCAAGATGAATCAATGTAGTGAGACAACCCTTTAAAGCAAGCAATGTGAGTTTTTTTTTCCTTCACTAGTCAACCCCTGTAATCAGATATTTACTTTAAGGCCTTGTCCCCACTGCACTGTTTTTCAGCCGGTGATGCAGATGGTTTTTGGTTTTGAAAGTCGTCTACAAACTTGCTGATAAACTTTTACACGGACCTTAATGGAAAATCTGTGCAGTGGTCCCCACTGCACGGACTTCCCACTGGACGGTTTCTTGGACCGCCGGCGGTCCGAAAAACATAGAACACGTTCATTCTTCCGCCCGGTTTTCGGGAAGAATATGAACAAGTCTATGCGAAGGGAGAGGGCTTTTCTCCGCAAACAGTGGAGAAAATCCAGCCTTCTGCGGCCGTGTACACAGCCCCAAAACAGTCCGAATACCGGTCGGGATTTGCACTGTGCCATGTGAACGGCCCCTAACAGTAAAGCGCCACATTTCAATCTAAATAGCTACTTCTGTGTTTAGCCTTTGTCAGCTCTACGGAGATATTAACATATCCAAATTATGATGATTTAAAAAACAATCAGATAATGATGCAAGTGGTCGGCAAAAGCATTGTGTCTGTTTTTTTAAACAGCCTAATAAAAGTCCTAAAAAGTCATTTTTAGAAGGAAGAAACAAGACAATAAAATATGTATAAAGCATATAATTAAAACGGTTATTAAAAATTTAGAGCAAAATGTGTAGAGGAAAATGTCAAGAACAAAATAGCTACTAAAATAAAAAGTATTATTTACTGCAGTGTAAGTTTGGTTTAGAATGGTACATATAACTGCCCACATCTTTTTACAAAACATGCAAGACTAGGCTTCTGTGATAACAGGACGTTAAGGCCATGTGAACATGGCTTATTTTGGGACGGATTTGGTTCCTCATTCCGCGCCGTACTGCACAAAATACGGCGCAAAATCTGTCCCAGTCATTACAGTAATCCACAGTTCTCCCGGCGGGATATGCACCGCGGATAATGGTTGTCTATGGGGCCGGCCCCACCCCCGCTACATGGCAGCCGGCGTAATTGCGGGCGAAATCTGTCTTCGCAATTACGCCGGCAATAAGCCGTGTGAACATCGCCTAACGATAATAAGTGTTTTGGTTGACATTTTTTTGTTCACAAATTCCACAAACTTCATAGTCCTTTTCCTAAATAAGAAGCATACAGAAAATTTATGAAAAACACACCACACCTAGAGCATTCTATGTTTTGAAATGTAAAAAAACACAAAAGACTGAAGTAAAATAAAAAAAGTCACTAAAATTTTGTAGTGTGCTCAAAAACTTCCTGTTGACCTTTCACAATGATTTGACCACAAATACTAAGGGCGACATTTTCCAACACGTCAACGCCAGTTTTTCGGTCTATATTGCTCTGAAACCACTTTTGACGCCATATTTTGGATGTAAATGAACTGTCGTGCACCAAAACTGAGTGCATTATATGCCGGGACCGACACATTGTAATGCGCCTAAAAATGATGCGCTGTGCGCCTCCATAACGAAGTGTGCCTATTGAGGCGCATAGCACATCATTACAAGTGTATATGTGTTAGCCGCATTTCATATACTTGTAATGATAAGCTATGCACCTCCGTGTGTGATGTGCCTCGATAGGGGCATTACATACTCTACCAATGATATGCTATGTGCCTCGCTAGGGGCATTACATATGCTTCTCGTGATATGCTATGTCCCGCAATTTGCACTAATCGTGGCACAAAACATTTCATTGGTAGGGTGTGTAATGCCCCTAGGGAGGCACATCGTGCACAGAGGCGCATAGCTTATCATTACAAGTATATGAAATGCGCCTAACACATACTTGTAATGCGCCTAATACAGAAACACTTATAATGATGTGCTATGGCCTCAATAGGCGCATCTCGTTATGGAAGCGCACAGCTCATCATTTTTAGCCGCCAAATTTTTTTATAGGGTCGCACTTTCTGGCGCACTATACACTTATTTAATGCGCCTAAGAACTGACGTAGCGCCGCCAATTTTCAGACATCTCGCCCTAAATTTTTTTCCTGAAACCACTATATTTGAAATGACCCAGAAGTATACCTCTAATAATCTATTTGAAAATCTCTAAGGGTATGTTCACATGATTGATTTTAACAAGGAATTTGACCAAAATTCTGCATCGGATTCCTAGCAGAAATCCACCTGTAATCTGACGGCTATTCATTTAAATTGAAAGTCTGTGGTGGGAAAAAAATGGAATGTACATGTGCATTCTTCTGAGCAAATCCTCCTCAGCTCCCAGGAGTGACACAGGTTAGCCACATTGATACAGAGCTAACCCATTTCTAAATCAGAGGTGAATGCTGCCTCTCTAAAGGATTATAATTTTAAGTTAAGTCCAACATGTGAACATACCCTTCAGAGAGAAGAAGAGTGTGAGAAAGAGGTAACGGGTGCATGAGAAAAGTTGTCTAGTTAGAACGTAAATCTGTTTTCCCTTGGTCCTGTCAGCAGCACAATTATTGGGATTTCTTCACCGTGCAGACTGATAGGACATATGCAATTTTTTTTATTGAAAATGCTATCCTATACAATACAGCCCCAGACTCCTGCTCCTTGTGCTTATTTTTAAATAAACATATGGTTTCATTTAGGTGGGAGCCTAGTGCTGCTGACAGGATGAAGTGAAAACACATTTACATTCTAATCGAAAACTCCCTTTATGTCCCTTTCAGCGGGATAATGATGGGGACATAGCAAGTATATCCTCATACACAGAACTTAAAATTGAAACCACTGAAAGGATTCTGTTGCACCAAATGAGCAAGCTAGGTAACCTCCGGGAGGCAAAACTGTGTGTCTGTCTGATCATGACCAAGGCATTTTCACTGGGGAAGCGGTATGGGCTTGGGAGCTAAGAGTTTTTAAGAAGACCGTCTGCAATCACGGACAGTCTAGAAAACAATGTTTGGTCTGCACATCCCAAAAAAAAACTTTTTTGAAATAAATGAGCATAGGTGCACACTGGTGAGGCAGTAACATACAAACATAATCCAATATCAGTAGCACACTACTAGCACTATAGAAGTAAAAAAAATATAGGAATTTTTGGAAAGGCATTTCTGCTACTTAGGATACATGAAACATTTTTGAGGTTCTTAATTCACATTTTTGATCAAAACTGCTTAAGCCCTCCTCCCGATCAGCAAGGCGACCTCAAGACAGGTGGGAACTTACACTAACATTACCTCTCTCTCTATCAGCAAGCTTTTCCAAAAATTCCTAAGTGCCTTTTGATAGTTTCTTTAGTTGATAGTGTGCTGCTGATATTGGAAAGTGTATGTATATTACTGCAACATCAGTGTGCACCTATGCTCATTTTTTTCAAAAAAGTTTTTTGGATGTTGTAGCGGATTAGTCCCAACGGCAGGCTTACCCAAACAGGACCACAGTAAAAGTTCATGTAAACAACGGGTGTGTTTATTGTCTGGGCATCCGTCTCTCCAGCAAACATAAACAGCAAAACAAAACAGGGCTTACTTCAGCCAACACCCAGAGTTCCCACCACAGTCTTTAGGCGCAATCGCCCGGCACCTATATCACAGGCACAATCCGTGTTACCCACAAGGGCTCTCACCCCTCCATCGTGGTATAAGGCACGTCTCTTAGACAGGACCTTAGTGCGTCCCAGGTGGTTACTCTCCAGTAACTAGCAGGAAAAACTCTACAACACCGCCCAGCTCACCTGATCTCCAGGCTTACATAGGCCATCCAAAACTCCGGCCTGGATCCCGGAGTGGGAGCAGTCATCCCACCCCTCACTTTGACTGCTCCAGTGAAGGCCGAACCAGACTTGCTGCTGTTGCAGCCAAACTAACTTTAAACGTGTCAGTGGCCTAATGCTGCTGACACAGAAATATCTGGCCTTCACTCCACCAAAGACAGGAATTTTGGTGGCACATATCTCCCATCTACCCCCAAGCCTTGTGCCTTCCTACATACCCCCCCCCCCTCTGCTCAAAGCTGGGGTTCTGGGCACCTGTAGCCAACAAGCGGTGCACCCTTGAGAGGGCATCGGCATTGCCTTGCAATTTCCCTGGCCTATGTTCTACCGAGAAGTTAAAATCTTGTAGGGCCAAGAACCATCGGGTGACCAGAGCATTTTTCCCTTTCTTCTCTCTTAGCCATCTGAGGGGGGCATGATCTGACACCAATCTAAACCTGCGCCCCAGTAGCACAGGGAATCCAGGGCCCACTTAATGGCTAGGAACTCTTTCTCGATTATCGAGTAATTCTTCTCTTCTGGGGACAGCTTCCTACTCAGGTAGTTTACCGGGTGCTCTTCAACATTTACTACCTGCGACAACACAGCCCCTAACCCCGCATCCGACGCATCTGTCTGAACCACAAATTCCCTGGAAAAATCCGGGGCAACCAACACGGGCTGCCTACAGAGGGCTGACTTTAGTTTCTGAAAGGCCCCTTCAGCATCCGGGGACCATTTAATCGCGGCTGACTTGGCTCCTTTTGTCAGGTCGGTGAGGGGCACCGCTATCTCTGCGAAATTGGGAATGAACCGTCTATAGTACCCCACAATTCCCAGGAACGCCCTGACCTGTTTTTTGTTCTGGGGACGGGGCCAGCTTTGGATGGCTTCCACTTTATTGAGTTGAGGTTTGATCACTCCTCGCCCCACGATGTACCCCAAGTACCGGGCTTCTTCCTTCCCTATGGTCGACTTGCTGGGGTTAACCGTGAAACCCGCCTTCCTTAACGCCTCCAGGACAGCCTGAACCTTAGACAGATGACTTTCCCAGTCCTGACTAAAAATGACTATGTCATCCAGATAGGCTGCCGCATATTTCCTGTGGGGACGCAACACCCGGTCCATGGCCCTCTGGAACGTGGCCGGGGCTCCCTGTAAGCCAAAAGGCATCCGGACATACTGAAAAGACCCTTCAGGCGTGGAGAACGCGGTCTTCTCCCTAGCCTCCTTTGATAATGGAATCTGCCAATACCCTTTGGTAAGATCCAGGGTCGTGATATACCGAGCTGGACCCAGTCTCTCTATCAATTCATCTAGACACCTCGTTTAGTTTACGATAATCGTTACAAAATCGCCATTCCCCATTGGGCTTCGGGACGAGGACTATGGGACTAGACCACCCACTTTTTGATTCCTCGATTACCCCTAGGGCCAACATCCTTTGGACCTCCTTCGCAATGATCTCCCTGCGAGCCTCGGGCACCCTATAGGGTTTTAAATTGACCCTTACCTGGGGGTCAGTGATTATCTCATGCTCAACTACAGTGGTTCGACCTGGGGATTCTGTAAATAAATCTCTATTCTGTAGGAGCAACTGTTTACACTGCTGCTTCTGAGATGGCGACAGGGTCTCTGCCACTTTGACCTCTTCAATGGCTGGCGTCCGTTGGGCGACAGCACACGGGGCTTCTAGAGTGTCCCTATCTTTCCAGGGTTTTAACAAATTCACATGATACACTTGGTAGGGCTTCCTCCTGCCTGGTTGGTGTACCCTGTAATTCACTTCACTCACTTTTTCGACTACCTCGTACGGCCCTTGCCATTTTGCGAGAAACTTGCTTTCTACTGTGGGCACCAGCACCAGAACTCGGTCTCCCGGGTTAAACTGCCTGAGACGGGCTGACCTATTATAGACCCTTGCCTGGGCCTCCTGAGCCTGAAGAAGATGCTCCTTCACAATCGGCATCACCTGGGCTATTCTCTCCTGCATCTGGGAGATATGCTCTATTACACTTTTATACGGAGTGACCTCCCCTTCCCAGGTCTCCTTGGCAACATCCAACAACCCCCTGGGGTGCCTGCCATATAACAACTCAAATGGGGAAAACCCTGTGGATGCTTGGGGCACCTCCCTGATAGAGAACAGCAGATAGAGTAGTAGATAATCCCAGTCTCGACCATCCTTTTCAACTACTCATTTTAACATAGCCTTCAGGGTCTTGTTAAAACGTTCGACCAGCCTGTCTGTTTGTGGATGATAAACAGAGGTGCGGAGCTGGGTAACTTTTAACACTTTACAGAGGTCCCGCATCACCCTCGACATGAACGGGGTCCCCTGATCAGTCAAAATTTCCTTAGGTATCCCAACCCTGGAAAACATCTGAAACAACTCCTTGGCTATGCCCTTGGAGGAAGTATTTCTGAGTGGGACTGCCTCTGGGTACCGGGTTGCATAATCGACCACGACCAGGATATACTGGTGTCCTCTGGCTGACTTCACCAGGGGTCCTACCAAATCCATGGCAATTCTATCAAAGGGCACCTCAATAATCGGAAGGGGTATCAGGGGGCTGCGGAAGTGGGCTACCGGGGAGGTGATCTGGCATACGGGGCAGGACTGGCAATAGTCCCGAACGTGTCGGTAAAGCCCCGGCCAATAGAATCTCTGAAGGATCCTTTCCTGGGTCTTCTCTGACCCCAAGTGCCCCCCTAACACATGGGAATGAGCCAGGTCTATCACCATCTTCCGGTATGGTTTAGGCACTACGAGTTGTTCTACCAACTCATCCTGACGTTTTGTCACCCGATATAGCAGATCCCCGTTCATGGCAAAATGGGGGTACCTCTTTTCCACCCCGGGCTCTTGGGGCACCCCATTTACTACCACCACACTACTTCGGGCCTCTCTCAAGGTCTCATCCTGGAGTTGGGCAGAGCCAAAGTTTTCCCGGGATACCTCCAAGTCGGGGACCACCTCCTCAGGGGTTGCCTCTTCATTATCCCCGAGCAACACCGACAGGGGAAACTCCTGGTCACCCTCTGATACAGCCCCCGCCGGGCGGCCGGTATCCTTCCGGGCCTCCTGACGAGGCAACTGGTTCTGTGGTAGTATCTGTTCCCACAGACGCCAGAACAGAGGAAAATCCTGCCCGATTATAACGTCATACATCAATTCTGGGACCACCCCTACCTGGTGGGACCTAACTCCCTGCTCTGTTTCTATGGTTACCTGGGCCACTGGGTACCCTTTAGTGTCCCCATGAATACAGGTAACACCCACTTTCCTCCCTGGGATCAACTCATGTGTAATAGAGGCGGAGAGGAGCGTTACCAGACTCCCCGAGTCCAATAGTCCTGACACCAAAGTCCCATTGACCGTCAGTTGGCAGAACTGGGGGCCCTTCTCCGTGCAGGGGACCGCGCCACATGCGGTGTGAGCAAACAGCGAAGAACGCCGCCCCGTCGAGCAGTCCATGGGTTCCGTAGTATGGGGGCACTGGGATACCCTATGTCCTGGGGCATGGCATCCCCAACAAACCACCTCCCGTGGTCCCCCTTTCTTCCCGAGTTCTGGTATCACCCTGCCTTTAGGGCTGAAGACTCTGCTGTCCTGGTTTCTCAGAGTCCTTTGGGATTTTCCAGTATGCAGACTCTCGAACCCCTGCAGGGCCTCGGGCGTTCTCAGCAGTGTGAAACCGTTCTACCAAGCTCACCAGGCTATCGACTGACTGCGGGTCCCCTTGGGCCACCCAGGTCTGGATAGGTCGGGGCAGGGAATGTATGAACCGATCCATGACTACTCAGTCCACCATCTGAGCCGGGGTGCATACATCCGGCTGTAGCCATTTTTGCACCAGATGAAATAAATCAAACATCTGGGACCTGGTAGGCTTGTCCGTACGATAAGTCCATTGGTGGACCCGCTGGGCCCGTACCACCATGGTAACCCCAAGTCGTGCCAGGATTTCTGCTTTCAACTTTGGATACTCGTTAGCACTATGGAGGGCAAGGTCACAATAAGCCTTCCGGGGTTCCCCTGTTAGAAATGGGGCTAAGACCTCTGCCCATTGACCCGGTGGTAGCTGTTCTTGGTTGGCCAACCGCTCAAACCCAGTGAGGTACGTCTCGACGTCTTCCTCCAGTGTCAGTTTTTGCAACGCTTCCCTCACGCTCCTTCGGGCATTGTGTATGTCGCTAGTCACTGGAGGCGCTGGCTTTTCCCGCTGAGCCCTCATGGCTTCCATATGGGCTTGCTGTTGCTGCGCCATGAGCTGCTGCTGCACTTGTAGAGCCTCTTTTTGGGCCTGCTGCTGCTCAGCCATGGCTTGCTGCTGGGCCTGCATAGCCTCTTTATGGATCTGCTGCTGAGCATCCAAAGCCTTCTTCTAGGTCTGCTGCTGCTGTGCATTTGCTTGCACTAGATGTTTAATTAGTTCCTCCATGGAGGCTGATGTAGTGGAGATCTCAGTCGCGGCCTTAATCCAGGACATTACTCTGTCCCAAACAATTCACCGGCAGCCCCACAGTCTCTTCAGGCAAAAACTGTGTCCGTTAGCAGTAGTAAACTTTAGGCTTCCGGCCCTTTAAATGTTGCTGTTGTACGTTCTATGCACTGTTCTATGCAGCACAACCAGTGCCAGAGATGCCCATTGCATACCTCCACCAATTGTAGGGGATTAGTCCCAATGGCAGGCTTACCCAAACAGGACCACAGTAAAAGTTCATGCAAACAACGGGTGTTTTTATTGTCTGGGCAACCGTCTCTCCAGCAAACATAAACAGCAAAACAAAACAGGGCTTACTTCAGCCAACACCCAGAGTTCCCACCACAGTCTTTACGCGCAATTGCCCGGCACCTATATCACAGGCACAGTCCGTGTTGCCAACAAGGGCTCTCCCCCCTCCAGCGTGGTATAAGGCACGTCTCCTAGACAGGACCTTAGTGCGTCCCAGGTGGTTACTCTCCAGTAACTAGCAGGAAAAACTCTACAACACCGCCCAGCTCACCTGATCTCCAGGCTTACATAGGCCATCCAAAACTCCGGCCTGGATCCCGGAGTGGGAGCAGTCATCCCACCCCTCTCTTTGACTGCTCCAGTGAAGGCCGACCCAGACTTGCTGCTGCTGCAGCCAAACTAACTTTAAACGTGTCAGTGGCCTAATGCCGCTGACACAGAAATATCTGGCCTTCACTCCACCAAAGACAGGAATTTTGGTGGCACATATCTCCCATCTACCACCAGGCCTTGTGCCTTCCTACAATGTGCAGAACCAAATATTGTTTTCTAGCGTGTGTATGGGGGAGTGGCTGCCCCCTCTTTGTTTTTTTTGCACTCCACCCACCTGCACAGGCTTTTAAATCAATGCAGGGTACTTTGTAGCAGGAATTTTCTCTCTCTGAAGTGTGAAGGTCTGGACAGCACCTAAGAGGTAATGTTAGTGTAGGTTCCCACCTGTATTAAGGTCCCCTTGCTGTTTGGGAGGTGGGCTTAAGCAGTTTTGATCAAAAATGTGAACTAAGAGCCTCAAAAAATGTTCATATATTCTAAGTAACAGAAATGCTTTTCCAAAAATTTCTATGTTCTTTTTGATAGTTTTTTTTGTGCTAGTAGTGTGCTGCTGATATTTGATTGTGTTTGTATGCAATCACAAACAGGACAGGAAATAATTCAAGGGGAGAAGTCTAGGGCCGTATTTTATAGGATAGCATGCTTATTGAAAACCCTATCTGCCCACAGGATGGAGAAATCCCCATCATTGTTCTGCGGACAGAGATGTAAGGGAGCAGTTGTTTTCAGCGTGTTCAAAGGCGGAATGTAATAGCGCATCAAGTCCTGTGATCACAGTACTATTGCTGCACCAAAAAACAATGACAAACTTTTTTCTCTATTAATGCAGCAAAAGAATTATACAAATTACACAGTAATTTTAAGGTAATACAAACAATGCCTAAAATTCAGTTCTGCCTACAGAAAACAAGGTGTCACACAAACACTTCAATGAAATAATAAACGTACGATAAAAATAAAATTTTGTGCTCAAGGCCCAAACAGTCCAAATCATTAAGGGGGTGAAGTAACTAACACTAACAAAGTAAAATTTATGCAAATATTTTAAATGGTTCACATGTGATCTATATGTATACACCGCCAACTTAAATTCTAAAACTTTTTGGAACTACTCCAAAGCTTGATCTATGACTGTAATGTAAAGAGACAACAGGATATGACTACATAAGTTCAGTTATGACCTATAAGAATGTAATAGCTTACAATATACCTATATACATAGTGATTCAGGCCAAATACAATTTTAATGATAACAGTTTTTGCAAAATCAATATACATTTCATTTTCTGGCTTCATGGGACTGCACCTCTAGATTTGCAAGAAAAGAACTGTAGAAGTTATGTTACCATGTTATCACCTCTGCCTCCAGGACATAGAAGAACAATTGAATCGGCAACCCAAATTTGGATTCAGTGAGACATTTTAAAGGTATTCCAGTCCACATGCAAAACATGTAATATTAAATACGCAAAAAAGCAATTACAAAGACCATGTACCGTTTTCAGGGCAACAAGTTATAGGTACTAGATTTCTGGAAATGTGATCTAAAAGGGGTTCTCTTTAAAAAATTATATTCCCGATTATAAAGTTCTATAAAGTGCATAAAGAGGTGTCCTTCATTCAAGGTCCTCATCGTTTAGGAAGTGGTGAGTGATTACTAAAACAGTCCCTCAACCTGGAGGACCTATTCTGTCCTACATTACAATAGCCAGCCCACTGATTTGAATAGACACTGTGTAATGCTTAACTTCCCCTGTGCTGGCGCTGTAGGGAAATTGTACACTTTTTCCCACCAATTAAAGCTTTCTGACCTTCCCAGCAAGGAGACACAACAATCATTTTCAAAGGACCCCTCTAATATGTAGGGAGTGTCCAAAGCTGAGAATTTCTTTAATTCAGGAATTTATGCGGATTGCCCACATTAGGAGTCAAGAAGGTATGTTAACATTTTTTTGCCCTAAAACACTAGGGAGCTTAGGGCACAAGTATTTTGTGCAGGACACCCTGCAGTTGTTGGGCAGCCTGCCCATTTGAATATTATGGGCGTTATTGGCTGTAATCCAGCATCATGTACCTGTATGAATTGCGCTGCCCTTTGTATCGCCTTATCTATATGCAATTTCATTGGTATTGTTGCATTCGTGCAGTCTCCCTATGTGTTATACTGTGGCTTTTTGCATGCTGGTGTGAACTGGTATCTAGAGAATTTGCTTATTAATATCCGGCACCTGCTATATCTTTCCCATGCAGCATATGGGCCAGAGACGCCTGCTGCTGGGACTCAGTGTGTCTTCCAGCATTGAGCAGTAATAATAGCTTTGTAGTTTTTTGGTAATTTATGTCCCATTTTTTTGTGAGTCAAGAAGGTGGCTTATAGATTATAAGCCTTCGCGGGAAGGCTCTCTCCCTCTGCACCAGTTCCTTATTGCTACCTTTTGTACTTGTTTGACCTATGTTATTTATGTAACCCCCTTCGAATGTACAGTGCCCTGGAAATAAAGGCGCTCTAAATGAAATAATAATTGCCCATATTAGTCAAGAAGAACTTTTATCCAAGAACGGAAAAATGGCTTCAACCTCATAGTAGTTTTTGACTTCCTGGGTCAAAACGTTCGATTTCTAGCTGGGTCCTGTATTTTTTTCTTCAACCTTATCACTATATTGTTACTATGTAACTTATCAGAGCCACCAATAAATTGGTCAGTGTGAGGATTTATGCGCCTTTCAGATCTCACTGACTGTTTTCCATAAAGCAAAAGCTTGTGGGAAAAGAGCTAGGAAGCTCCACAGCGCACCCTATTGGATGTAGTTATCCTCAATTCACATGTAGCTCACAAGAGCCTAGCAATGTGAAAGGGATTTAAGCCAAACCAGTTATGTCCATCTGCAGACAGCTGTTTCGGGGTATTTGCCCCTCATCAGTACAGTGTGGAACTTACTGGTTGGCTGGGTGAGAGGCGAGAGTGGCTTAGAAGGGGGGAAATCTCTTCTTAGGGAGAGCCACCATTAAATTAGTCGGTGTGAAGATTTACGCGCCTTTCAGAACTCACTGACTGTTCTGCATAAAGCAAAGGCTTATGGAAAAGAGCTAGGAAGCTCCACAGCGCCCTCTATTGGATGTAGTTATCCTCAGTTCACATGTAGCTCGCAGGAGCCTAGCAATGTTAAAGGGATTTGAGCCAAACCAGGGTATTTGGCCTTAATTAGTGCAGCGTAGAACTTACTGGTTGGCTGGGTGAGAGGCGAGAGTGGCTTAGAAGGGGGAAAATCTCTTCTTAGGGAGAGCCACCATTAAATTCGTCGGTGTGAGGATTTATTCGCCTTTCACTTTACTTCTTTTTATAATCAGAAGCATGAAAAATGACTTTTTTTCTTTATGGGCTAAACAAAAAAATATCAGATAGTCTCTGGACATTGCTGGTATATGAGAGGAATCGGGCCGGATGGTAGGTAGTTACACTTTATTTATGCCTTTACAGGTTTTTAAATGTCAGGCAAGGCACAATGTTTCTGCACTTTCGTAAACAACTCCTCAGGCAAAGTGAATGCTGAACATTGAGGGCATGTCACTTTTCATAGCCAAGTCATCTCTAGTACTTCCAAATTTTGTGATGTGAGATATTGTACATGGTAGCATTGAATACTGATGCACTGATGGTGGTGCCCAGGGAACCTATACTTGTGTCATGCTCCTCATTAATGTGCCTATTGGTTTTATTACTATGGCTCATTTAGAGTGCTGTAGAGCAAGGGACATAGGAGCAAATGACCACTACCAATGATTTCAAGATGGGTCTAGCTACACGTTAAAATGCTCGAGTTGAAAAATCTGGGCATTGCCACTGGACAAAGCACTGTTGTGGGAATAGGATGTTAATCCATGGATTATTTTGGTTGCCATACAGGCAGTCTCCAGGTTACGAACGTAATAGGGACTGTAGGTTTGTTCTTAAGTCGGAACATTTAAGGCGGGGACTGCCTGTATTTGTAGTTGGGAAGGAATTTTTCTTCTTGTATGGGACAATTGGGGTCTTCCTCTGGATCAACACTGTAGGGTTATAAATTGGATTCAACTGACCGGCGTTGTTTGCCAACCTTTTTTACCATGTTACTATGTTACTTAAGCACTGAATGGAAGAACTAAATGGATATATTGTTTCGATCCATGTTGGTGACATCTACTTATGTGCTTTATGGTGGTTTTGTTTCAAACCTGAATGGTACTATTGTTTTGTTTTAATTGTGCTACTGTTTTTGATACTTTATATACTGCAGTTTGATAAAAGTTTCCAATTGATTCATTGAAACAAAAAGTATACAGGTATAAGTTTTTGAAAAGGGACAAAAAGCATCGGAATCTACATGTTTGTTTTTTTTTATCCTTCATAAAAATAACATATGCATATGTAAATGTATGCACTTTTGAGCTTATGTTCCTTTGTAGTCTATGCATTCATCGTGCTATATGTCTGGATAAATTTTTTAGGCTATTCAAATGTGAACACATAGCCGATGGCAAAAATCTGGGGTCTTAAAATATGGACCTTAGGTCTCTGGCTTTAAAGGGGTTGTATCATTACATTAAATAGTCTTCAGAATAAGGGGACAGTGAAAACAAGCAACTTTGCAATTGGATGTCACTAGCAAAGCTGTCTTGTTTTCAGTCTGCCTTATCTCCGTTTTCTGTAAACACTGTTCCCCAGTGTCGGTCAGATCCCACCTCCTTTCATTTCATTGGCTGACGGCTCTATTAATTTACATTCTGTCTGGCCCCCGGTCGTATTCACGGGAGCGTGCATTCCTGCCTCTCTCACTCAGAATAAGGGGCCGGCAACATTTCACTCTGCACAGTCAGCAGCTGCACAGTAACACTGCAGCTGCTTCTACAATCAGAAAACAGCAGAAATGTGCCCGGTGCCTAAAGCTCCTGTGCAAACATCGAAAGGAGACAGATCTGTGCTGCTCTGGATTCAACTGTAACAAACCTCCAGCTGTGAGAGGAGAAGAGAGTAGTGCTCTGAGTTCATAGAAGACTGTCTAGACTGAATGCAGGGCTGTGTTATGTAAACAAACAGCTCTTACAAAATAAGACTGGATAGGGAGAGGAATGACACAGTGACATGTGGACTCAGACGGGGGGGTGGGGGAGGGAGAGGGGAGAGCAGGGATGTGCTATGCCCTCCCACTGATCTCAAACACATTGACTCGGGAGCGAGCAAAAACAGTGAAGGGGGAGGGGATGTCATCCCCCTTCAGTTAAGAAACACCCAGCTGGGAGGGGAAGAAACGCCCCTGGATTTGAGGAACTGACAAAATGAAGCTGAAAGAAAACAGAAGAACTGATGAAGTGATACATCCCCTTTAAAGCTACATTAGATGTTATATTTTGATACAATGATATTAGACTGCATGGTATTATACTTTCACTTTTATATGTGTGCACTCTGATTGCACTGATATTAGTATTATTGATATGTATTATTAATCCATTGAATCTTTATCCAATATATACTTTGTTCAATCACCATTTTTTACTTCAAATAGGCTCTGAACAGACCTGAAAGAATGCAACTAAACATCTTATAAAGGAAACTAAACTCGTTCACCATGTTTCTTTGGAGTGCTGGAATTTTTTATTACAGTTTGGATTACTAATTAATAAATTACTTATAAATCTAATATCACTTGCTACCGTTTTTTTCTTTATCTATTACAGGTTGTGTTGCTTTTTTCCTCGGTTCTATGTTAGATGATTGAATTAAACATACAGACAGAATAATTAAAGGGCTTTGTTTGGGGACAAATTTTTGGATTAAGCAAACCGTGTTATACTTCAAAAGCTACAGAAAATCTTTTTTCATCTTTCCTATCTGTGCCTGAATCCATTCCAAATCTGGAACAAAATAAAAGGAGTTTAGCTTTTTTTTTTTTTTTTTTTTAATAAGAAAAAAAAAAATGGCCAAATTTCCAAATAAATATAATTAAATCCTTAGGATATGTTCAAACGGTGTAATTGCGGGCCGAATTTTTAACTGCAATTACGCCGTGTGTACGTGGGTGGGGCGGGAGCGGGGGGGGGGGGGCGGCGGCATAGACATTCATTAGTCTCGGCGCGTATACGCTGTGAATAATTGACATGTCACTTCGCTCCTCGCTTACTGGATTGTGCGAGTGGGGAGAGGAGACGTAATCCACAGTTCTCTATGAGAACTATGGATTACCGTAATGACTGGGACGTATTTCAGCCGTATTTCAGCGCAGTACGGTGCGAAATACGGGGCGAGATACGTCCCAGAATAAGCCGTGTGAACATGGCCTTAGAACGAAGCCTTCCAAAAGGTGAGATTTGGTCTAGGCGTAGAGGCAACAAATTATATGGAGAAGGGGTTAAAAATGAGTATTTAGCTGTAAGGCAAAAGTTTCCCAGGTAGCCCGTCAGGGCAAACTAAGGTCAAAACTATAAACTTCTGCCTACTAATAGCAAAACATATTCCAGAATGAATTATTTTTCACATATTCAAATAAAAACAGCTAAGTTACGTCACATGTGAAAATGATCGAAATATGAAAATAAAAGTTGATCACTCATTTTGACAGCAACCATTCATTTCATTGTAGTTAAAGGAAAAAACTTACAATGCAAAAAAAATAAAAAATAAAAAAAAAATAAAATAATGGTCAATGGAATACCTTTAAAATATTCAAAATTTACCTTCCTCTTAAGAAACAAAAAAAGCAAAACCAAACTTACTTTCTCCCTCTTGTCGAGTTAAACGTCCCGCCATATTTCTTCCGGTTAAGGATGAGAGCAGCAATTTCGGGGACGTATCGGGCAAACATTGCCTGAGTGCGTGGAACGAGAAATAGGAAGAAAAAAACAAAGGACAAATAGCATGCAGAGAGGATCGCCCTGCAGCAATGACACCACGCCTTGGTCAATACTTACTTCCGTCCACTAACTGCACTATAAGAACCACCATATTTCTTTCGGTTTCCTATTAACTCTATGATTTCGGGGACGTAGCTGGCAAACATGGCCTAGGAAGGAAGACAGGAGACAGAAGAGAAGACTAAAAAGAAAGAAAGGACGTCTGTTGCAGAAAAGGACACGCTTGACATAGGGGGTTGGAGTTGGGGGAGCAGCTCCAGCTACATAAACCAGGTTTGGATGGATTCATTTTTACAAGTGAAGAGGACATTTTGAAGCGTTTGTACTACCTACACCAGATTAAAGGAATGAAACAATAAGATAATATTGGTTGCCTAAGCAATTTGGTCAAGATACAGAAGTAATTCTAGATATAGTTTATACATGGCCTTTAGCTTCCTACATACTGCCATAGTCCAATCAGTGTTTTTGTACAGGTACTAACTATACATTTTATAATTGGAAACCGGACCGGTTCCAATCACTTTTTTTTAATACTGTTTGGTACTAACTTTATTGACAAAGACAAAGGTAATAACCAAACAATAAATTTACTACAAATATGTATCCAAAATGAAAATTGGAGAAATAGCACAATGCAGTGGTGGTTAAAGGGGTTGTCTCACTACATTGATTCATCTTACCACAGTCCTGTTTTCTTGGTTTCCTTTTGATTTCAGGGGCGTGTTTACTGGCTTCTACTAGGCTGCAGTAGAAGCCAGGTCTGTAGCTATAGCAACCAGTGCTGGCAGCCTATCAGGAGAGATAGAACAAGTCTGTAGCTATAGCAACCAGTGCTGGCAGCCTATCAGGAGAGATCGAACATATCTGTAGCTATAGCGACAAGTGCTGGCAGCCTATCATGAGAGATGGAACAGGTCTGTAGCTATAGTAACCTGAGGAGCTGTTGCAGCCTATACAAGAGGGGATATCTCGGAATAGGTAGGACACTGTTAATGGACACATATTGCAAAGTGACTTGTTTTTGCAGGATCTTTAATATAAAAAGTAATCCTTGTAGTGAGACAACCTATTTAAGAAAATGTGCTCAGCATTGCTCTTTTATGGGAAATACAGGAGAGCTGATTTTTACAGGATTGGCACAGCAATCTCCACAAATATTTAATGCTGTTAATAATTTGATGATGAGAATAACTACATGGGGGGAAGAATGCTCAGTATCAGAGAATAAAGTGCTGAATTTAGAAAAGCAAATAAGTAAGCAGAGCTGTGAATTTATTCATGCATAAACATTGTATGACTTGATATAAAACTGTCTACCAAAAGAAATAAATTAATATTTTTCCTAAATGGGTTGTATGGTCACCCCTTATCTAACATCCTTGAGAAAAAAGTATTAAAATGCAAATAAAAAAAACTTTAGACAACTAATTTATTCTGTAAATAGTTTAAATTGTTGCACAATGTGAAACTGTGATATAGCAAAGAAAATAGTCAAAACAGAGCTCCACCTTTCAATGATAGCTACATAGTCATTAAGGTAACATTTAGAATCTTTGTAACAGATCTTCTTTTGTTGGCTTCCTTATATTGCTACAAGGGTGTACGAAGAAGCAGGTTTTCGGTTATTTGTTTTTATTTAGTACCTTAAGAGCACAGGGGTGTAGTGTCCTAAATTGGCCGATTATCCTATGAACCCATATATTTATTAACAATCTAATATTTGTATTAAGATCTAAAGGCGTAATCAGGTCCTCAGCACTTTTAGAACAGTACACCATTGAATCTTAAGATCATTAAACAAAGACTTAATTAATATAAAGGAAAAACTATAATAAAAGTATCATTCCAGGTGGTTGGTTTTTTCCCCTTATTTCATTAGAAATTGCTTTTAGCGACACTATAGTTCCAGTCATTTTGATTACCTGCAGCTGAATACAGCATTTCTGACTGATGCAACAGTGATGTTTCACTCTGGGTGGCTGATAGACACTGTGGTCTATTTTGCGCCAAAACTACTTTTGACGCCATATTCTTGATGTAAATGAACTGTTGTACACAAAAACTAGGCGCATTACATATACTACCAATGATATGCTATGCGCCGCGAGTTGAGCAATGCGCCTTTTTGGCACGATTAGCCTTTTTTAGGCGCAATGCCCCATTTTAGGCGCATTAAGTTTTCTATGCAAGGTATACCTGACACCAGTTTTTGGAAAGGATCCAACTTTCGGCGCACTTTACACTGATTTAATGCGCCTAAAACTGGCATGGATGCACCACTTTTCTGACATGTCACCCTTTGTCTCTATGTACTACTATTTGATTGACTTCGAACCTTCCATAGGAATACACAGAGAGACTGGCTTCCGTATCACACAACTATGCTGTTTGTGTCACCTACTCAAATTGCAAGTCGCATGACCTTTATTGCAGCAGTGAGAAATCCTACATGCAGCTGCAGGTAAGCAAAATTAATCTAATGAACAAAGGGGAAAAACAGAATCATCCTTTAAGCTATATTATTTGTCTTTATTTAGTACCTTGAGTGCACAAGGGTGTAGTGTCCTGGATTGGCTGATTATCCCAAGAACCCCTTCACTTATAAATAAATGCATAAACAGTGTAATATTTTAATGAAGATAAGAAGGAATAATCAGGTATTCAGTACATTTACAACTTACACCATTGTATTTTAAAGGAACTAAACAAAGACAATCAAAATAGGAAAGCTAATATTAAGCCATACAAGCAACAGCTGGCCTGCTTCTAGGACAGTTTCTAGATATTACGATTTTTTCTACACTGATCACCAGATAAGTGCAAAGAGAATGATATAAATATACCACAAAGATAACAAGTTTACAGGAATATTTTAGGTTCAAACTTTATTCATTGTGTAATGCAAAACTATACCATTTTTATGCTATCTGTATTAAAGGGATTGTCCAGGAGAAGGAAAACATGGCTGCTTTCTTTTTAAACCACCTCTGTCAAAGGATGTGTCAGGTATTGTAGCTCTGCCCCATTCACTTCAGTAGAGGTAAGTTGCAATATCAGACACATCCTGTGACAGAGGTGATGTGGTTTTGGAAAAAAAACAATCTGGACCATCTTGTTAATCCCGCCTAATTTTGCAGATCTCTGCTTACAGTCCTTTTATAGGAACCTTAATTTTGTCCTGGTGTTAATGATCATCACATGACCAGGATAGAATTTTTTTTTTAAATCCCTCGGAAGTAAAGGATAAAAAGTCCCCATGCAATCTGTGGAAGCTGAAATCTTGAATATTGGAATTAAAGGGAATGTGTGATCAAAAATTACTTATGGTTTAACTCACATTTCTATGTTAAACACATGTTTTAAGCATGTTTGGTTATGTTTTTTATCATTTTCCATATCACTTTCAAAATTTTTTAATAATCATAATAATAATAATAATAATAATAATAATAATAATTCTTAAGTCCTGCAGTTTTTACTTTGGCCACTAGGCTTAATAATTGTCTGACACTTCCTGTTCTGTACAGAAAGATTCTCAGTTGTCTGCTCATTACCAGCACAAAGAGGGTAAAACTGAAAGGAGACACCAGTGTGAATATATAACACAGGATCCACCAGTCACAAGAGGAGATAGTCACAGTTCACCCGTTCACCTCCCTGCACAGTGATTTCTTCCCAGGTCACAGAGCAAAAATCTCCTATAGAAGTGAATGGGATTGAGTCAGTCTTAAGTCTCTTATGTGCATGAAGCTACTGTAAAGCATCTCTCTGACTGCTGTTAAAGCAGTGCAAACAAGGCCTAGTGGCCAAAGTGAAAACTGCAGAATTATTAAAAAATATTGAAAGTGATATGAAAAATTAAAAAAAAACAAAAATTCCTGAAAAACGTGTTTAACATAAAAACGGGACTTAAACAATTAGACATTTTTTGATGACACATTCCCTTTAACAATTTTATACATTTTATTTAAATAAATTTGTAACTTATCATTGTACAGTGAATTTCCTTGATGTGCTTAAACCGTAATATTTCTTTACTAATCTGGACCATAGTTTAATGTTCAGGAAAGCTTGAGTTTCACTTATAAACAGAACAAAAAAACAAATATTTAAAGTAATCCATTTTCCTGGCTCATTTTATATGATTAACTTAAGTTCGTTGACAAGGTGAAGATTATTACATTCATATTAATTTAGATTGAAATATTTTCATTCCTAAAAATCTGGTGTAGTTCAGAAAAGGGCTGATTAACCCTCCTACATGTTTGTCACTTATACACATTCTCAACCAAGCCCTGGTTACTCAATCGAAGCATGGAACTGATCTCCCTTTGCCGAGCGTGTTTGAAAGAGTAAAAATATTTGGGTCTACCAAATAATACCCAAAGTGCAAGAAAAAAAAGGGTAGGGGAAGTCACAAAAATTCACAAAAAAAGGTATACATTACAAAAATCGAATTGTAATAAAATGGAGGAATGACCAGAAGGTGCATTTTCTGTAAATTGGTGATTGGACTCTGCGAGACATTGCAAGATGAGAGTCTATTATTGGTTTAATACAGGGTTGTAGAGTAAGAAACCAGTAGAGAAGTTTTACGGAGGATTTTTTTTTTTTTTTTACTATAGGATTGTTACTGCTTACAACTTATGTACCTCTTGGTAGACAACTCTTACCACAATGGTGCCTATGTTTGCTATACACTGTACCAACTTCAGCAGCTATGCAAGCATTGATTAGGAACACAGTTGCACTATGGATTCAGGTCAAAGTCAAATTTGACTCGAATCTGACCTCTTCAAGTTACTCTGAAGTTAGGTTAGTCTGAAAAGGATTTTTGTGTAAATAGGCAAAAATCAGTCTCTAACTATAACCCTAACTTTAAATTGGTGTTAGGGTACAGGTTCTTAGGTTCTTTAAGGGATAACTCACCTCACCACAGCATCTCCGGGTCAAGTGGTGCCATCAGTCTAATGTGGTGGGACCAGAACTGACGTCAGAGCGAAAGTGGCATCGGAGGGCTAGCCTAATGTGATGGGGCCAGAACTGACATCAGAGGGTTAGCTTAATGTGCTGTGAGGCCAGAACGACTTCAGAGCAGATGTGATGTTGGAGTGGTAGCCTAATTTGAGGTAGATCTGGAAGTGATGTCGGAACAGTGAACATTGGAGGGCAGCTAATGAGATGTAGGCCAAACACTTCAGAGTAGATGAGATGTTGGAGTGCTAGCCTAATGTGAGATAGATCTGGAAGTGAGAATCGGATTCAGTGGATGACGTATTGGAGGCTAGTCTATTGAAATGTGGTGGCCGGAAGTGATGTCAGAGGGTTAGCCTAATGGAACAGCAATGACGTCAAAAGTGTTGTGGCCATGGAGAGTCAGTCTAATATGAATTAGATCCAGAAATGAAGCCAGAGTGGTGGCAACATTGGAGGGCTAGCCTAATGAGATGTTGGGCCAGAATGACCTCAGATCTGATTGAAGTTACGATGCAGACCTAATGTGAGGTAGATCTGGAAGTGACGTTGGAACAGTGGAGGCATTGGAGGGCTACCCTAATGAGATGTGGGGCCAGAACGACTTCAGAGCAGATGTGATGTTGGAGTGCTAGCCTAATGTGAGGTAGATCTGGAAGTGACGTTGGAACAGTGGAGGCATTGGAGGGCTAGCCTAATGAGAAGTGGAGCCAGAACGACTTCAGTGCAGATGTGATGTTAGTGTGGTAGCCTAATGTGAGATAAATCCGGAAGTGACATTGGAGCAATGGAGACGTTGGTTGGCTAGCCTAATGAGTTCTGTGGCCAGAAGTGAAGTCAGTGAGTGGTAGCTAGTGGAGCAGCCATAATGTCAATGTAATGTAAGTGAATTGAGAGCAGCAATGTGAATTTGAGATTGGAGAGTTAGTCTAATGTGAATTAGATCCAGAAATGACGTCAGAGTGGTGGCAACATTGGAGGGCTAGCCTATGAGAGTGGGCCAAGACGACTTCGTAGCAGATGTGATGATGCAGTGCTAGCCTAATGTGAGGTAGATCCAGAAGTAAAGTCGGAACAGTGGCGACATTAGAGGGCTAACCTAATAAAATGTTAGGCCAGAAGTGATGTCAGAGGGTTGGCCTAATGAGATGTGGGGCCAGAACGACTTCAGAGCAGATGTGATGTTGGAGTGGTAGCCTAATTTGAGGTAGATCTGGAAGTGATGTCGGAACAGTAGAGACGTTGGAGGGCTAGCCTAATGAGATGTGAGGCCAGAACGACTTCAGAGTAGATGAGATATTGGAGTGCTAGCCTAATGTGAGATAGATCTGGAAGTGATGTCGGAACAGTGGAGACATTGGAGGGCTAGCCTAATGAGATGTGGGGCCAGAAGTGATGTCAGAGGGTTAGCCTAATGGAGCAGCCAATGACGTCAAAGTGTTGGTGAGATTGGAGAGTCAGTCTAATATGAATTAGATCCAGAAATGACGCCAGAGTGGTGGCAACATTGGAGGGCTAGCCTAATGAGATGTTGGGCCAGAACGACCTCAGAGCAGATGTGATGATGCAGTGCTAGCCTAATGTGAGGTAGATCCGGAAGTGACGTTGGAGCAGTGGAGGCATTGGAGGGCTAGCCTAATGAGATGTGTGGCCAGAAGTGACATCAGAGGGTTAGCCTAAAGTGACATAAGGCCAGAAGTGACGTCAAAGCAGAAGTGAAGTTGGCGGGCTAGCCTAATGTGATACGGGGCCTGACGTATGCAGTGGATGTGATGTTGGAGTGAGCAACAACTCTGCTTGGCCTGGCCGCACAGCAGAGAGGTAAGTAAAGTTTTAAAAAGGCCTTAAATCGCTAACCCTATCACTAATTCCAATATAGGGTTAGGGCCATAGTAGAAGAATTAGGGTTCAGGATGTCAAGTTTGGTCTGACCAAACAGGAATAAATTTGCACTATTGTATGTATGTAGTCTGATATCTAGCAAACCTCAATTTCTCCTCATCCTACAGAGACAGATATTATCTGTAGCATCAAATAGTAATCATGTGTATCTGGATTTTATGTGTTAATTATTTTTGTCTTGAGGCCGTTGTAAAAAGGGCACTATCAGCAAGCAACACACTTTTAGATATACAGTGACATGCAGTAGGACATAAAATGTGAAAAATACCTACAGTAAAAAGGATAATGCTTTCAGGATAGCCACCCCAGACTAAGAATTTGTTCATGGCAGGATCTTGACAGATAAGCTTGCATGAATCAACTAATTTTTTATAAGGAAACAAACTTAGGTTTGGTTTAAGCTATCAACTTATATCAATGAGGGAAGATTAAAATAGACAAATTCCCAGGCCCTGACGGCATGCACCCCCGTGTCCTCAGGGAGTTAAGTAATGTCATAGATAGGCTCCTATTCTTAATAATTATGGACTGTATAATAATGGAGTATGTCCCAAAGGACTGGCGCATAGCAAATGTGGTGCCAGTATTCAAAAAAGGGGCCAAAAAGTGATCCTGGAAACTATAGGCCGGTAAGTTTAACCTCTGTTGTTGGTAAAATGTTTGAAAGTTTTCTAACAGATGCTATCCCGGAGTATCTCACTGAAAATAAATGTATAACTCTGGGTTTATTAAGGATTGGTCCTGTCAAACTAATCTCATCAGCTTCTATGAGGAAGATAGTTCTAGACTGGATTGGGGTGAGATATTGGATGTCATATATTTAGATTTTTCTAAAGTATTCAATACGGTGCCACATAAAAGGTTGGTAAGTAAAATGAGACTGCTTGGACTGGGGGAAAATGTTTGCAAGTGGGTAAGCAACTGGAAAGAAAACAAAGGGTCGTGATTAATGGTACATACTCGGACTGGATCCCTGTTACTAGTGGGGCACCACAGGCCCTATTGGGCCATATCCTCTTTAATATTTTCATTAATGACTTTACACATGGATTGCACAGTAGCATATCGATCTTTGCAGATGATACTAAGCTCTGTAAAGGAATCCACACAATAGAGGATAATGTGTTATTACAAAGGGATCTGGATAAGTTGGAGGCCTGGGCAGGAAAATGGTAGATGAGGTTTAATACAGATAAATGCAAGGTTATGCACATGGGGAGAAAAAAACATTACATGATTACATGTTAAATTGAAAAACGCTAGGTAAAAGTGACTGGAGAAGGACTTGGGAATGCTGGTGGACTGTAAACTTAACTGTAGCAGCCAGTGTCAGGCAGCAGCTGCCAAGGCAAAAAGGATCATGGGGTGTATAAAAAGGGGCATAGAGGCACATGATGCAGACATCGTTATCCCATTATACAAGGCACTAGTCAGATCACACAGGGAATATTATGTACAGTTTTGCACCAATGCACAGGAAAGACATTGTGGAGCTTGAATAGGTTCAAAGGCGGCTTCGGGGGGACATAATAAATTTGTATAAATAGATCAAAAGTCAATGTATAGATCTTTCCCAAGATCAATTTATACCCAGGATTGTATCTAGAACAAGGAGGCATCCTCTACGGCTTGAGGAAAGAAAGGTGCTACATAAACATAGAAAGGGATTCTTTACTATCAGAGCAGTGAGACTGTGGAACTCTCTGCCAGAGGAACTTCTCAAAGGGAATCACAAACAGAGTTCAAAATGGGTCTGGATAAATTTCTAGATGTAATAATATAACAAGCTATAGTGACCAGGATTCTGGAGAAGGGTCTGGATACATTTCTAGATGTAATAATATAACAGGATATAGTGACCAGGATTTTGGAGAAGGGTCTGGATACATTTCTAGATGTAATATTATAACAAGTTATAGTGACCAGGATTCTGGAGAACGGTCTGGATACATTTCTAGATGTAATACTAGACCCAGTGATAGTGACCAGGATTCTGAGAAGTTCGATACATCTGTAGATAAATTAAACAAGTTATAGTACAGATTGGAGAAAGGCTGATACATTTCTAGATGTACTAATAGAACAAGTTTTAGTGACCTGGATTCTGGAGAAGGGTCTGGATACATTTCTATATGTAATAATATAACAAGTTATAGTGACCAGGATTCTGGAGAAGGGTCTGGATACATTTCTAGATGTAATAATAGAACAAGTTACGGTGACCAGGATTCTGGAGAAGGGTCTGGATACATTTCTAGATGTAATAATATAACAAGTTATAATAACCAGGATTCTGGAAGAAGGGTCTGGTTACATTCTAATGTAATAAATAACAAGTTATAAATAACCAGATCTGGGAAGGTCTGAGACATTCTAGATGTAATAATAAACAGTTAAGTGACCAGGATTCTGGAGAAGGGTCTGGATACATTTCTAGATGCAATAGTATAACACGTTATAGTGACCAGGATTCTGGAGAAGGGTCGTTGATCCAGGGAGTATCAGATAGGAGTCTGGAAGGAATTTTTCCCCCTAAAATTAGGACAATTGACTTCTACCTCATGGGGGGTTTTGCCTTGCTCTGGATCAACACTATAGTACAATAGGCTGAACTGGATGGACATCTGTCTTTTTTCGGCATTAGGATATGTTCACACGACGTTTTTCAGATCCAAAAAACGAATCCAAAAAAAGTATCTAACAATGTGCAGTGTGATTTACATTGGTTTCAATGTAAAACATGCATCTCTGTTCAGACGAGTGATCACTGCTGCGCTTGTACTTGCATCTTTTCAATGTGTTTTTTCGGATCCATTTTAAGAATTGACAAGTCATTTCTACTTGCGTTTTACGCAAGTGAAATCCCCAAAGGAAACAATGGAGTGCGCTTTTGGAGCCCGAAAAACAAATCCAAAAGCGCACCATGCTTTTGGATATGTTTTGGAGGCGCTTTTGATACGAAAAGCGCATCCGAAAAATGCATTGGATTAAAATTTGAATGTCTGTGTTGAATGTCTGTCTGCTTGTTCTTGTTTTGTGACATTATGGTACACTTATAATAATAATTATTATTATTATTATAAATTATTTATAAATTAATTACTATAATTATTATATTATTATATTATATAGTATATTAAATATTATTATATTATTTTGTAATTATTAAGTATTTATTAGTAAGTATTAATTATTAATAATTAATAATTGTTAATTGCAAACAATAATCAATAATTATACTAATTACTAGTAATTCATTATTAATTAAAAATTATTGATTACGAATTAATAATAATAATTAGTAAGAAAGTAATAACCATTAAATAATTATGAATTGATAACTAACTAGTAATTATTAATTATTGAAAATTATGAGAAATTTGTAATTATTATTATTAGTAAATTATTAATTCATAATTAGTCATTAATAATCACTAATTGATAATTTTTAAATAATAATTAGTAATATTAATTAGTAATAATTGTTTGCTATTAATAATTATTAATTAATAGTTATTACTTTATTAATAATTGATACTTAATAATAAAGTAATAACCATTAACTGTTAGGCTATGTTCACAAGGCTTAAAATGGGCCGTATTTCGGTCCGTAATTACGCGCCGGAGTGCACCAATTACGGGCTGAAAACAGCCCATTCATTACGGTAATCCACAGTTCTCATAGAGAACTATGGATAACGTCTCCTCTCCCCGCCCGGCGAAGCCGCCCGGCGGGGAGATAATTGACATGTCACTTTCTAGCAGCGTATACGGGCCGCTAGCAATGACTGTCTATGTGCCGGCGAAGTGCCGGCCCCCCGCTCACTCCCACCCCGCCCCCGGCCACACGGCGTAATTGCAGGGCGAAATTACGCCCCGCAGTTAAGCCGTGTGAACCTAGCCGTAAGAATTAATAATTAGTAAAAACTATTTGATAATTAATAATTTATAATTAATTGATAATTTATTAATAATTATTATTATTTTTTTAAATGGGGTGGGTTTGGGAAGCTATAGGTTAATTTTAAAATAAAATTGTAGTGATAGGCTTATTTCCATCATATTATTACATAAAGGTGTGTAGCTTATGATTGACACAAGGTCAAAGGGGTGTATTTGGTCATGGATAGGTTAAATTAATAGAGTTTAATTAATTTGAAAGAAAAAGCATTGAAAAACGGATCCAAAACATTTTTTGGATGCAGTTTGGATGCAGTTTCTCTTCTGGCAAAAAAAACGGATCAAAAAACAGATCCAAAACGTTGTGTGAACAAACCATTACAAGCTAAGTAACTTCTGCCTTTTTCCTCTTCGCCACTACTCAAGGGCCAAATATAATTACACTGTGGGCCAGATTTGGCCCATGGGCCTAAGTTTGACACCCCTGTCTTAGAATGTACTTTTCCTCTCATTAAAATACATTGGTACAAGAAAATCGACAAATATTATATATGAACAGAATCTCATATGTAGCTTCATAGATACGGAAACAAACAGAGGTGGGGAATAAAAGTATCTTGGCAATGAATTGCAGTTTGCTTTGACATGACTACAATCACAACAGTGCATCTGCATGAGTACTAATCCACTAGAAAATGCACCTCTGGTTACATAACAGATAAATGTTTAAAAAAAAAGAAAAAAAACACATTTAAGGAGACAGGGCATAAATAATGCCAGGCAAACCTGATGGTTGTCTATTAAAATATGTTTTAATCATAGTCATATCTGTTATTAAACATAGATCCAAAGTAAGAAAAAAGGAAAAAAACAAAAAAGAAAAACTGCAAAAAGTCCCAATTTTCATTGGGGACGTCCCTTAAATGTTTGGATCTAGGAAGTGGTAGGGAAACATATAAAACAAAACTAAAACAGACATAAAAAGTTTGCGGAAAAAAAAGGTGATGCTATTTTGGAGGGTCACACACTAGGGAAAGTGGGGTAAAAGGGAAGTTCAGTCTATTTATAAAATAATACACAAATACAGAGCCATGTTTCGTCCAACAAACATTTATGACTTAACCTTCTATGGTCAAAGGTGGCTGCTGGTAAAATATATCTATTCCCTGCCCCCATCTGAGAAAAGTAAGATGAAATGCAAAGGTAACTGGTCCAGCTGATGCCTGGGGCCCTCCGGTCCAGCTGATGCCTGGGGCCCTCCAGTCCAGCTGGCGCCTGGGGCCCTCCTGTCCAGCTGATGCCTGGGGCCCTCCAGTCCAGCTGGTGCCTGGGGCCCTCCAGTCCAGCTGGTGCCTGGGGCCCTCCAGTCCAGCTGGTGTGTGGGGCCCATGCTATAATGATAGTTGACAGGTTGACAGGGACATAGCAAGATGGTGGTGGACCGCATTGCAAATTTAGTTAGGGCATGCTTGCGACACGACTTCTGTGAGAGTCCAACTACCAAACGAACAGCTAGTGCTAGGACAATGCTACTGGACATGCTAGCCACCTTCTATGGAGAAATGGGGTAATGGGAGGCATAGAACTCCCCAAACTAGAACCCAAAACTAAATCTGAACTCAGACTAGACCCCAAAACAAATTCTGATCGCAGGCATTTGTATTACTTTCTTTATTCTTGAAGCTTCTGCACCCAAGCTAAAAGGGCTTCATGTGGCCGGATGGGACTCAATGGCCCATTTGCCACATACAGAGACAAGAATATTATATGAAAGATTACACAAGGTAGGTGGGGGACCCGGCTATAGATTTTGTACTGGAGCTCAGGAGTTAGGATAAAAACACACAAGGGTTGCAAACCATTCCCACATGTGACCACCAATGGTCATGTAAGCTAGCTTAGACTTTAAAGGGAATGTGTCATCAAAAATGAGTCATTAAGTCCCATTTTTATGTTAAACACATTTTTTAGGAATTTCTGGTTGTTTTTTTTTAATTTTTCATATGACTTTCAATATTTTTTAATAATTAAGTCTTGCAGTTTTCACTTTGGCCACTAGGCCTTGTTTGCACTCAGTCCCATTCACTTCTGTAGGAGAGTTTTCTAGTCATGCTCTGTGACCTGGGAAGAAGTCAGTGTGCAGGGAGGTGAAAGGGTGAACTGTGACTATCTCCTATTGTGACTGGTGGATCCTGTGTTATCTATTCACACTGGTGTCTCCTTTCAGTTTGACCCTCTTGTGCTGACAATGAGCAGACTGATCATGAACAGACAACTGAGAATCTTTCTTTACAGAACAGGAAGTGTCAGACTATTATTAGGCCTAGTGGCCAAAGTGAAGACTGCAGGACTTAAGAATTATTAAAAAATATTGAAAATGATATGGAAAATTTTAAAAAAATATAACCAAAAATTCTTAAAAAATGTGTTGAACATAAAAATGTGAGTTAAACAATAAGTCATTTTGATGACACATTCCCTTTAATGCCAAAACAGACCATTCAGGACCCTATAGCTCCAGCTAATTTTAAAGGCTTTTTAAACTTGATTTGCCAATACTACTGAATAAAAAAAAAACAGAATCTTAACCTCACAAGCCCATAAATATAATGTAGATAAAAGTACAGGCAAAAAGCAAAAGCAGCTCTTAGTCTGTAATTAAAATGTGTTGATAGCAATGGGTTTACTTTTTCCTACTGCAATCCAATTTTTTATTTTTTGAGGGGGTGACCATACCAAAGAACTTCTTTTAGGGTATGTTCACATGGCTTATTTTGGGGCGCAATTCACCCTGTTTTTTCACTTTGTATGCGCTTAATACACGGGGAAATGTGCCCCATAATTACGGTAATCCATAGCTCTCATAGAGAACTATGGATTACTCCTCGTCCCCCCGCGCGTACAATACGATCGTATTGTACGTGCGGAGAGATAAGTGACATGTCTATGGGGCCGGCGGGCCCCCCACGCCTCGGGAGTAAGTGCTGATCAGCGCGAGTTCCCGAGACACGATGTATTATGTTCACATGATGTACTGTGGTGCGTATAGTACGCGGCGCAGTACATCGTGTCTTTCTCGAGCTCGCGCTAATACGCATGCACTTCTGCGGCGCGTCTGCCCCATTGACATTCATTCGCCATGAATAATTGACATGTCACTTATCTCCCCGCGCGTACAATACGATCGCATTGTACGAGCGGGGAGAGGAGGCGTAATCCATAGTTCTCTATGAGAGCTCTGGATTACCGTAATTTCGGCGCGCATCTCGCGGTGAAATGGGCGCCAAATTTATGTCGTGTGTACATGATTGATCAGACACTATATATAAGATGCTATGGATGTTATAGTCATGTCAATGTATAATATCCCAGTTTATTTAAAAGCAACAAGGAAAAGCAGATGCCTTGCTCCGAAGGGGTAACCTTCAACCTGCCGACACTTTGACCCAGAGTTATTTCATATTGTTTGTTGGAATTATAAGGGACCACGGGGTGACAAAAAAGGGTAATAAGCAAAGAGGGAGTAGTCTGAAACCTCAAAAATATATCTTCACAAGAACTAGCACATCCAAACTTAACGTTTAACTTTTCATGTACTGAAGAGACGAGGAAGGTCTAATGGCCACTTCAGTATTTGTTAATATTTAACTCAATGCAAGAATTTAAAAAAACAAAACTCTTAACTCATTGCTTATGAGCAGCCAGTAGAAAGCTGGTGTCCTAGAGCTAGGAAGGGCACACAGGCGCAATCTACCTGTCCCAACTCGACAGTAATGAGCATCACCGAGACTCACAAGCTCTGCAAAGGAAGGAGCAACATCTCGAAAGAAGCCGGAAGCTACGATTGTGGTGCAAGTGATGCTCAGAACAAACAAAAGCTTGGATAACAGAATTGGAACATCAAACATATCACAAACCATAACAATTGAGTCTATTATTGATTGCATGACAATATAAACAGATGCTAAATCTATTAAGTATATATTTCATTACAGCATCAAAGTCTGCAGAGCAATGGTCCTCAACGTGAAGTTATTCCAATAAGGAAGTTGTAAAGAGATGTTGTACATCAGACGCAGAATGAAGAACGTTACTCCAAATGCAAATCATAGAAGAGAGGAGTATTTAGGCTTTGGTAAATACAATTCCCCAAATCAACTTTCCAAATTTGTCTCATTTTTGGAAAGCAGGCGAGCAACCAACATGTTCAATGACTTATAGCTCCCAGCTGCTTTCTTAGGTGTGAACCAGACTTGCCATTCATAAATCAGGTAATCTAGAAGACCCACCAATAATATGTGACTTTTGGGTTGATTTGCTATTTGATTTAAGCCTATGTAGAAGGGTCTGGGAAGTGGCCTCATTTGAATTTTAATAGTACTATAGGAAGGGCTCAGGAATGGGCAGATAAGGGGAAGGACCAATGTTTGGTTCTTCCCAGAGTGGCCCTCTGGTTTGATGGTTGTTAGGATGTTTGGGGGATTTTTGCACTATTATTCTAATTGTTTTTGGTATAGCACATTCAACAGAATATTACTTAAAGGGCTTTTGCCACGAATGGGCTTCCTTTCCAGTTATCTGCTCAGGAACAGAAATAAACATAAACATGCGGTGGGGCCCAAAACAGAAGACCGAGCAAAAGCAAGGGAGCGTCTGCAAAGCTTACTAAGAAAATACACTACAACTAGGGATTCTCTATACAGCAAAAGGGCCTCATAACTGGCACATTTCTCCCCACCCCTTGCAAGCTCCTTCATGTTTTCCCTGTCATAGATAAGAAGTGCAAACACGCAAACGCAGCCAATCCAGCTCCTGGTCGTGTCTAATGTAAACTTTTAAGTACTAAGGGCAATGTAAAGAAAGCTGTAGCTCTCACAGGCTTTTCACTTTTTTTTTAATTTACAATATTTAGAAAAGTGATTAAATACCCATTTTGGAGGATCCCACATCAACATTACATTGAGGCAAAACCTCTTTAAGTGGGTTGTACAATGAAAGACATTTATCGTCCATTATCAGGATAGGCAATAAATTTCTGATTCTTGTGGTTCCCACAGTGGAGACCACCACCATTTGCCAAAACAGAGTCCTGACACCCTTGTGCAGTGAGGAAGGGTTTGAATGGAGCATTGGCCCAACAAGCACACTACTGTTCTATTAAAAGTCTATGGGAGTGACCGGGATAGCCAAGCTATACTGCAGACGTGCCCTTTTCAGCAATCAGTGGGGGTCCTAATAGCAGGACCCCCAGCGATCAGACATCTGTCACCTATTCTGTGTTGTATTGTGTTTTGAGGCCTTAAAGGGGTTGTCTCACTACAAAGATTAGCTTTCAACATTTTGGGAACACTAAATGTAGACGTTTTCCAAATATATTGCGTTGTTCATCTTCTTTTGTTAAGGAGCTACAAGTGATTTTATCACCTTCTGAGGGCACTCAGGTTTCTCAAGTGACCGACCTGTGTACTCCATCTCCCCTGCTGTTTGTTCTATCTGATAGGCAGGAGTGATGTCATCACACAGGTCATGCTGTCCCGTGAGAGCTTGTTGTTATCTGATCTTTCAGAAAAAAGACAGTAATTACTCTATTTTTTGCATTAGCTCAGAATTTTTCCTGTCCTGCTAAAAGGGTAATTTACTAATCTAGACTAATAAACATAATAAACAAGAATCTGAATACATGGACTCATTCCCTAATTACAGACAGCTTAAAAGGGAAATACAGAGCAAAGAGCATTTTTTCATTCATGCTTCAAGAAATTTTGAGATGAGACAACCCCCTTTAAAGGGGGTTTTTTCCCCACAAGTAAAATTGACGGGGGAAGCTTGCAAATTAAATAATAACATTTTCCCCAATTCATCCTTTATTAAAAATTCGCACCTTTTTTTTGTTTTAGCTCCCCTTTTTAGGAGCCATTTTTTACAACTCGTCCCCGGGGGGATACGACCAGGGCTGCAGCTCCTCATCCGGCCCGGGGACATGCCAAAAACCCTCCCTCAACAGCTCCTAAGTGTTAAACCCCCAGGGTTTTATTCTCTTCTTCCCCATCCCCTTTATTAATTAGTGAAACATACAAAAAAAAAAAAAGGGAAACCCCAAAGAGCTATGTGTTTGATAAAGAAAAAAAAAAATCCATGGGTTTGGGTTCCCTGCAGGGTTTTTAAACCCTGGGACCCTAGTGTCGGGGGGTAAAAGCATTACCTCTAGGCTACAGAGCTACTTGTACCTCAGTAAATAAACAGATTTTTCTTGACTGGAAAAGGGGGAAAAGGAGGGATGTCTTTCCTTCTGGGTCACATGATATTAACCAAACAAATCACACACGCCCCCTTCTGAGCACACAAGCTGGACTGGTCGGGGAGAAAAAATGAGATTGGGCAAAACCCCTTTAAAGACCAAAAAAAAACAAAGATAATGCTAAAGACAAAAAAGAAAAATTTTATTGTTCCTAAAATATTTCCTAAACTGCATTACTATTAGTTGCAATTCAAATTTAATTCAGCATCCCCAAAAATATAATAGGGGAAATTTTATTTTTAGATTCACAAAGTTTGATATTCAAACAACATCCTTCTGGGCTTCCTATTCCTTCAGTTAGAGCACTTGTTCGTAATGGCAAAGTGACCATGCTATGAACCAGGCTCGGACTGGGCCGCCGGGGGAACGGGAATCCCCCGTGGCCCCCCCCGACCCTTTGGGGGCCCCGGGACATGCCGTCGCCCCCCCGGGGCCCGGGCCGGGGAAAAGCCTTTTCACTAAACCCCGGGACCCGCTCCCGAGCCCCAGGACCACCCGGGTTGGGCTAATTTCCCCGACCCCCGGGGGCGCGCGTTTCACGGAGCACACGCCACTAGCGTGCGCCCCCTGACTCCCCGGCAGGCTGAACCTTTAGGCCCTTTCACCGCCGGGCGCCGGCCCCTACTGTACAGGGGCGGGGTACTCATTTTCCACGCGCCCCCTATGCGGGGCCCATACACCCCGGGGGGGAGCTGAGGGGGCCGGCCCTGCCGGGACCGAGGGGGGCCGGGGAGCCAGTAAGTGGCGTTTTTTTTTTTTTTTTTTTTAACTATCAAAGGGGGGCCCCGGCACTAGGGGGCCCCTGGCTACTATGGGGGCCCCTGACTATTCAGAGGGCCCCTGACACTAAGGGGGGGGCCCTGGCTACTGGGGGGGGCCCCTGACACTGGGGGGGCCCCCTCACTATGGGGCCCCCCTGACTAAAGAGGGGCCCCTGCTACAAGGGGGGCCCCTGCACAAAGGGGGGGGGGGCCCTGACTACTAGGGGGGGCCCCGGCTACTGGGGGGGGCCCCTGACTACTAAAGGGGCCCCTGAAAAATAAAGGGGGGCCCGGGCTACTAAGGGGGTGGGCCCTGACTACTAAGGGGGGACCCCGACTACTAAGGGGGGCCCCCTGGCTACTATGGGGGGCCCCGAACTAAAAGGGGCCCCTGACACAAAGGGGGGGCCCCGGCTACAAGGGGGGCCCCGGGCTACTAAGGGGGGGGCCCTGACTACTAAGGGGGCCCCGACTACAAGGGGGGGCCCCGGGCTACTAAGGGGGGGGGCCCTGGCATAAAGGGGGCCCCCCGGGACTACAAGGGGGCCCTGACACTAAGGGGGGGCCCCCTACTACAAAGGGGGGGGGCCTGGCTACAGGGGGGGCCCCCTGACTACTAAGGGGGGGGCCCAGTCAACAAAGGGGGGGCCCCGACACAAAGGGGGGGGGCCCCTGACTACTAAAAAGGGGGGGGGCCCTGGCTACTATGGGGGGCCCGGCTACTAGGGGGGGGCCCGCTACTATGGGGGGCCTTTGGCTACTAAGGGGGGCCCTGGCTACTAAGGGGGCCCAGGCAACATATGGGGGCCCCTGACTAAAAAGGGGGGCCCCGATTAAAAAAAGGGGGGGCCTGGTTACTAAGGGGGGCCCTGGCTACTATGGGGGCCCGGCTACAAAAGGGGGGGCCCGACACAAAGGGGGGCCCCCTGACAACAAGGGGGGGCCCTGGCTACAAAGGGGGGCCCCGGGCTACAATGGGGGCCCTGACTACTAGGGGGGCCCTGACGACAAGGGGGGCCCTGGCTACTGGGGGGCCCCGACTACTAAGGGGGCCCTGGCTACTAAGGGGGCCCTGGCACTAGGGGGGGCCCTGGCTACAAGGGGGGGGCCCTGACTACAATGGGCCCCCACACTAAGGGCCTTGGCTACTAGGGGGGCCCCTACACAAAGGGGGCCCTGGCTACTAAGGGGGCCCTGGCTACTATGGGGGGGCCCGGGCTACTAAGGGGGCCCGACTAAAATGGGGCCCTACACAAAGGGGGGCCCCGACTACTAAGGGGGCCCCTGACTACTATGGGGGACCCTGACTACTAAGGGGGCCCGGGCTAAAAAGGGGGCGCCCCTACTACTAAGGGGGTCCCTACTACTAAGGGGCCCCCTGATACTATGGGGGGCCCTTTGGCTACAAAAGGGGGGCCCCTATTACTATGGGGCCCGGCTACAAAGGGGGCCCGGGCTATAGGGGGGGCCCCTACTACTATGGGAGGCCTGGCTACTGGGGGGGGGCCCCCTGGCTACTATGGGGGCCCCACACTATGGGGGGGGCCGGGGTACTAGGGGGGGCCCGATACTAAGGGGGCCCCTGCTACTAGGGGGGCCCTTTGGCTACTATGGGGGGCCCCTGATATAGGGGGGGCCCGGGGCTACTATGGGGGCCCTGGCTACATGGGGGGCCCCTGGCAAATATGGGGGGCCCCCCGACTATATGGGGGGCCCTGGCTAATGGGGGGCCCTGATACATAAAGGGGCCCCCCCTGACTACAAAAAAGGGGGGGCCCTGACAAAATAAAGGGGCCCCGCTACATAAAGGGGCCCTGACTACAAAGGGGGCCCCTGACACATAAAGGGGCCCCTGGCTATATAAAAGGGGCCCTGACTAACAAAGGGACCCCTGACTACCTAAAGGGGGGCCCCTGACTACCTCACACTAGCTAAAGGGGGCCCTGACTACCTACCACTAGCTAAAGGGGGGCCCTGACTTCCACATACTAGCTAAAGGGGGGGCTGACTTCCTGCACACGCTAAAAGGAGGCCCCCTAACTACCGTAAACTACCTAAAAGAGCCCTTAACTCCTGTACACTCCCTAAAAGAGACCCCAACTGCCTGTAACTCCCAAAGGGAGGCCTTAACTGCCTTTATACTATCTAAAAAGAGACCCTTAAATGCCTGATACCCCCCTAAAAAAAGCCCCCCAAAACTGCCTGTATCTCCCTGCATTATCTCCAGGGGGGTTATCCTTTTCCCCCACCCTCCAACCCCCTGGATCTAGACCCCAAGTTATGCTTGTACCCCTCTCCACCCCGGGAATTTTTGTACGGGGGGGGGAATGGGTAAAGAGATGCTGGAAAATTGAGATTCTAAGATATTTTTGTGTAATTTCTGCAGGATGAGTTTTGGCCGGGGCAAGTCATATGGCTGTGGAACATGCGAAGGGAAGGGGAATAAAACACTCATGAGAAAGAACACTCCTCAATAGGGCCTCCGGTGAGTCCCTGGATGTAAGGGTTTTTTTCCAAATTGGATCATGTTGATTCACTGTAATGTGATTGACCGAGCGGGGTCGACATCTATGCAGTCTCTATAGGCATGTTGAGGTTTTACCTGAGCGGGTTTTGACCTCATTGGTCTCATATGGCATGTTGTGGTTATATTGCATTAGTTTTGTGGCAGCGTACATGTGTCTCGATTTACCCTTGATAGGTTAACTTTTTCTTTCTTCTGGTTTAAAAATTTTAAAGGTGGGAGGTGCTGACCAATGGAAACGTGGAGGGGGATAAATTTATGGGGGGGGGAATTGTTTGGGTGGGGGGAAGTGTAAGTGGGGAGGGGATATTGTAGGGGTGGAGGGGGGTATTGTATGCGGTAGGGGGATATTTATGGGGTGGGGGGGATATTGTATTGGGGGGGGATATTTTTGTGGGGGGGAGGGGGAAGTGTATGTGGGTTGGGGGGGGGATATTGTATGTGGGTGGGGGGGATAGTGTATGTGGGTGAGGGGATATTGTATTGGGTGGAGGGGGATTTGTATGTGGTGGAGGGGGGAAAATTGTATGGGGTAGGGGGAAAATTGATGGGGTGAGGGGATATTGTATGTGGTGGGGGGGGGATATTTGTATGTGGGGAGGGGATATTGATGCGGGGGAGGGGATAGTGTATGTGGGTGGAGGGGGAATTTATGCGGGGTGGGGGGGGATACGTATTGGGGGGAGGGGGAAAATGTATGTGGGGGGGGGGGAATTGTTGTGGGGGGAGGGGGATATTGTATTTGGGGGAGGGGATATTGTATGTCTGGTGGGGGAATTGTATGTGGGTGGGGGGGGATATTGATGTGGGGGAGGGGGGGTATTGTATGCGGTGGAGGGGGATATTGTAGCGGGGGAGGGGATATTTTTGTGGGTGGAGGGGATATTTAGCGGGTGGGGGGGGATATTGTTGCGGGGGGAGGGGGTATTTATCCCGGTTTGGGGGGGAATTGATTGGTTGGGGGGGGTATTTATGAGGGTGGAGGGGATATTGTACGGGGGAGGGGGGAAAATTTTACGCGGGGGGAGGGGGGTATTTACGGGTGGAGAGGAATTGTACGCGGGGGGGGGGATTTGTATGCGGGGGGGGGGATATTGATCGGTGGAGGGGGGTATTGTATCGGGTGGGGGGGGATATGTATCGGGGGGAGGGGATTTGTATTGGGTTGGGGGGGGATTTTTATGGGGTGGAGGGGGATATTGTAGGGGTGGAGGGAAATTTATGTGGGGGGGGGATTTGATGTGGGGGGGGGATATTGTATGGGGGGGGGGGATATTGTAGTGGGGAGGAGAATGTATGTGGGTGGAGGGGGTATTGTATTGGGTGGAGGGGGGTAGTATTGGTGGAGGGTAAAGTATGTGGGGGAGGGGGAATTTTATTGGTGGAGGGAATTGATTGGGTGGGGGGGAATTTTTAGTGGGGTGGGGGGGTTTTATTGGGGGGAGGGGGTTTGTTGTGGGGGAGGGGGTTTGTATTTGGGTGGGGGGGGGTATTTTATGTGGGGGAGGGGGATATTGAAGGGGTGGAGGGGGAAATTGTAATGTGGTGGAGGGGAAAATTTTGTGGGTGGAGGGGGGGTTGATGTGGGTGAGGGGTTTGGGATGTGGTGGAGGGGTTTTGTATTGGGGGGGAGGGGGGATTTTATGTTTTTGGAGGGGTGGTATGGGGCCTGGGGGGGAATTTTTAAAAGGGGGGGGGGGAAGTGATGTGGGGGGGGGGGGGGTTTTTATTGGGGGAGGGGGTTTTAAAAGGGGTGGAGGGGATATTTGTATGGGGTGGGGGGGTATTGTATGGGGGGGGTGGGGGGTATTGGATGTGGGGGGGGGGGTTTGTAAGTGGGTGAGGGGGAAAAAAGGGGGAGGGGAATTTTTGTGGGGGGGGGGAAAGGTGGGCCTTTGCCCCCGTGTCTAATTGCAGCGACAGATAGGACTCCCTTGGATAATCCCCAAACAAATTCATTTTTTTCCCCTGTTTTTGGGTAAAATGGGCCTTTATGTCCGGGGGCCGGGAAATTTTTCGTACAGTAGGGTGGGCCCCAAATCAACCCCCTGGGCCCCAAACCCCCCGTCCACACGCATGAACCCCAAAATTTTTTCAAACCTTTGACCCAAGCTGAACTGCAATCACAGGCAAAAATTATGGAATCACCCCCATTGACGATGAACAAAGAGCTGTTTTACTTTATGACTCAACACACAAGCACAGAAACACAAAAACATGATAATAGCTGGAAAACTGCTTCATTTTAAAAACCTTTAAAAACAAGTACGTATTTACTAATATATATAAAAATTATATATATATAATTATATTATATTATAAAAAAAATAATATATTAAAATATAATATATATATATAATAAATATATAAATTTTTTTCTTTTTTTTCAAATCAAGAAAAAAATGATGGAATCATTCAAAGTTAAGGAACAAATTCTTAAATCCTTAAATCCTTGAAGCAAAGATCCTAAATACTTCTTTGATACTACTCTTTAGGTTTTTAGGACTCCTGAATTATTTGAGACAGACTTCCTTAATGATAAATTCTATTTTACATCAGGTGGTTACATTTTTCTGTCCGATCATTTTTGGAAGATTGAGGCTGGTCAAAGACCAATCTTTCTTAAGCTTTCCTTAACTTTTCAGCCTGATTGGAATCTGGACTGTTTGCTGGCCACGTCACTGGGTAGATTTTAAAATAGCTACAATTCATGTACCCACCACTGAATAAAATATGTCCTCTCCCGAAAACCCTTGTGAAATTATGGGCCACATGTATGAAAACGGTCTAGGTCTAAAATTCACTTTATTGCCCACAGCTACCAATCAGAGCACCCATCACATTTTTCCAGTGCACTATATGAAATGAGAGGGGTGCTCTGATTGGTTGCTATGGGCAGCAAAGTGAATTTTACATCAAGACAGTTTTCATACGGGTGGCCCTATGTGTTTTTCCAAGACTGGTTAACTTATGTCCTACATCTCAGGCCAAGAAGAAAGTTAAAGGGGTTGTCTCACTACAAAGATTAGTTTTCAATATGTAGGGAACATTAAAAGATGACTTTTTCCAACACACTTTTGATATTACCTTGTTCAGAAGATAAGGGAGATTATACCTGCACTGAGTGCACAAAGGTTTCTTTGGTTACTGTCCTGCTCTCCACGTATCAGCTCTGTATTCCCAGCTCTTCTAATTGCAATGATATGACTGCATGAAATGTAATTCCCAGTGCAGAAGCCTACAGTACTCAAAGCAAACAATCAAAAGTTATTCATGTCTCTGGTTTGTTAGAGATAACACACACTGTTCTCAAGATGCTGTCTGTCCTGGTTACATCACTTCCTGCTTTCCTCCAATCATGAAGGGAGAGTAGGACGATAACCATAGAAACCTGCGTGAACTCAGAGCAGGTAAAATCTCTCTTATCTTCTAAGCAAAGTAATATCAAAAGACCAATGCATTTAATGATCCCTACATGTTGAAAGCTAATCTTTGAAGTGATACAACCCTTTAGGGAAGGACATCTGTATGGCTAAACACTGTCTGTGAAAGTTCTGATTGCATCGCCCCTAGTCCTCTATATGACATACAACCCCAAATCATAAGTGAGAAAATTAGATTGTTTTCTTCACTTGTCATCTATATATGTTTTCATAGAGCAATACAAGTCAAAAGTTAGAGGAGCAGCTCTTTGGTCAATGCAGCTTAGTAATAACCATAGACTATTACTTTCCTCCAATCCTACACACTCCATGATTTTGCCTCTTTTATCCCTTATAATCTGTTTTTCTCCTCTCTAGGTATTTATGGTTGATTTTGTTTGTATTTTTTATATAAATCCCAGTCCATTTAACTCACTTCTTACAGTTCTTTAACAATGATGGACTTTCATTTCTGCCGACTTGAATTTCATTTTTTTTTTTTCATGTTAATTGCATTTTCTATCTTAAAGGGAAACATGAGTCATTGTTTAAGTCCCATTTTTATGTTAAACACATATTTCAGGATTTTTTTTTTTCATTTTTCATATCACTTTCAATATTTTTTTAATAATTCTTAAGGCTTGCCGTTTTCACTTTGGCCACTAGGCCTTGCTTGCACTGCTTTAACAGCAGTCAGAGAGATGCTTTACAGCAGCTTCATGCACTAGGAGACTTAAGACTGACTCCGTCCCATTCACTTCTATAGGAGAGTTTTCTAGTCATGCTCTGTGACCCGGGAAGAAGTCACTGTGCAGGGAAGTGTTAGGCAATGTTCATACGGCATATTGCCTATGTAATTGTGGGGACGGATTTCGCCCCGCAATTACGCCGGCTGCCGTGCAGCGGGGGTGGGGCGGGGGGGCGGCAGCTCGCCGGCCCCATAGACATTTATTATTCACGGCGCGTACACGCCGTAAATAATGTGCATGTCACTTTCTCCCCCCTCGGCGTATTCGCCAAGCGGGGAGAAGAGATAGAATCCACAGTTCTCTATGAGAACTGTGGATTACCGTAATGACTGGGACTGATTCCAGCCATACTGCAGCGCAAATACGGCGCACAGTACGGCTGAAATCAGTCACAGAATAAGCCGTGTGAACGGCCCCTATGGGTGAACTGTGACTATCTCCTCGTGTGACTGGTGGATCCTGTGTTATTTAGTCACACAGTTGTCTCCCTTCAGTTTGACCCTCTTTGTGCTGATAATGAGCAGACAACTGAGAATCTTTCTGTACAGAACAGGAAGTGTCAGTCAATTATTAAGCCTAGTGGCCAAAATGAAAACTGCAGGACTTAAGAATTATTAAAAAATATTGAAAGTGATATGGAAAATTAAAAAAAATGTAACCAATTCCTAAAAAATGCGTTTAACATAAAAATGTGAGTTAAACAAAACATTTCTGATGAAGCATTCCCTTTAGGGGATTTTGCTTTGCGTTTTCTATCCTGATACTTTGACATCTTTCTTGGTCTACAGGTATCTTAAACTTTTAATTTTAGGTTTGCACTAAATATTACTGACCACATACAACCACCATCTTTTGCCATGTGCCTTGTTGGATTTCCATCTCGAAAAAGTTCAATAATCCTTTCTTTTGATACCATTGAAAATTTTTCTTGTTGGGTTTTCTTTCATTCGACCAAAACCACAGTCAAGAATCATCATTCCCCCTTTATACTGCAGATTAATTTGTACAGGCTTTTGCTGGTATTTGTTTTAAAAATGCGAAGTACAAGAGAATTCTATCCTTTTATTTGTGTATTTCAGCTGCAAAAACCTACCATTATAGTAAATTTACCTTCATCTGTTTTCAGTATGTTTTATCAAGCCACAAAGATCAGCTACTATACAAACATGGTTTTGTATCATATCCAGGATTTCAGTGCTTGCTATTTCCGAAAAATTTTGGGTGATTAAATAATTTTTGATAGGTTGTACTCTCAAGCATCAATACTACTTTTATTATTTAGTATAATTTATACCCTGTGTATGTGTGTTCGTTGCAAGGTCATAATAAGCCAGTGAACACAGCAGCCAGCAATTTGTGCCGAGACCAGATTATTCTGATCTTCGCTCTCTCATGTTTTTATAGTGGTTCCATTATTAAAGGGGTTGTCTCATCTCAAAGTTTCATAGGATACATGAATGAAATAATGTTGCTTGGATCTGTCACTTCCTGATCAAGCTGTCTGTAATTAGCATATTAGCTCCATGTATTCAGACTTCTGCTAATTAGATAAATCTCCTGCTGTCAGGACCAGAGAAGCTTCTGAGGTAAAGTAAACAGTAGTAATTACTGTCTTTTGTCTGAAAGATCAGATAACAGACAAACTCTCACAATGCTGGCCAGGACCTGTGTGATGACTTCACTCCCTGCTATCAGATAGAACAAACAGCAGGGGTGGGGGGAGAAGTACACAGGTCGGTCACTTGGGGAACCAGAGAGAGCACAGAAGGTGATAAAATCAGCTCCTTAACAAAAAAAAAAAAAAAAAAATGAACAATGCAAAATATTTGGAAAACGTCTTCATTTAGTGTTCCCTACATTTTGAAAGCTAATCTTTGTAGCGAGACAACCCCTTTAATCCTCATTAACAGGGGGACAAACTTTACCAACATAATGAAGCAAATAAAAACAGAAAGTATTTGCCATTTGGAGTAAAAAAAAATCATCCATTTATTAAAATACACAATTGCGCCGATCACCACAGCTGACGTTACAAAGTAATGAATTAAACAGATAAGAAAGTCTAAAGAAGACTAGTATATGAATGTCTGTTATCAACAAGAAGCAAAGAAAGTCATGTGTTATTTGATTTATGACTTTGTCAATGCTACTGCAGGGAACTCCGGACAATAGGCCTTCAAAGATCTGTTTTGTTCATGGCTAAACAGAAAACTTATCTATTGGTCCCTTTGTCACTGGGAATGAATCCTTGGCTGATGGTCTACCCCTCCATGAATAGAATGACTATTGCCTTTGTGTGCACTCAAACATGTGGCATGCCACTATCTGTGCCGGCTAAATTCACACTCTATCCTCACTTGTCCACAGAAAGTGAAATGGTTAAAAGGTCTATAAAAATCTAGACCACAGGAGAAAAACTGAAGGTTCAAGGGCTGCATCTGTTCCACCACACTGTTAGGCTATGTTCACACGGGCTAATTTCGCGGCGTATTTGCGCTCTAATACGGGTGACATGCGCGCCGAAAATTACGGTAATCCATAGCTCTCATAGAGAACTATGGACGACGCCTCCTCTCCCCGCTCGTACAATACGATCGTATTGGACGAGCGGGGAGATAAGTGACATGTCAATTACTTGCAGCGAATACGTGCCGCGAGTAATGACTGTCAATGGGGCCGACAGGCGGCCCCCACCTCCCGGGAGTACGACTCCCAAAGCAACCATGTGAACATAGCCTTATGCAGCTCCCACGAGCTTAGACACAGCTGGTGTGCAACTCGCAGGTGGTGGCACAGCTCTGACAATCCTACCAAGGAATCTGGCCACCCTCCAACAGCCCTATGAGGGCAACCAAAATGCTGTCGTGAGCCACAGTGAAAATGCATTTGACACCATTGATCAAGACATACAGTATGTCAGCCTATTGGGCTCTAATGTGACCAAACACTGAGGTTACTAGGTGTCTATCATATCTATTGATGTAGCAGTGCTTAAAGGGGTTGTCTCGCTACATTGATTAATCTCCCCTTAGTCCTCTTTTCTTGGTTTCATTTTGAATTCAGGGGCGTGTTCACTGTCTTCTATTAGGCTGCGGTAGAAGCCAGGTCTGTAGCTATAGCAACCAGGCGGGCAGCCTATCAAAAGAGTTTTAACGGGTTTTTAGCAAGCAACTGGGTGCGGGGACCTATCAGGAGAAAATTAACGGGTTCTGTAGCTATAGCCCCATTTGCGGCACCCTATGGGGGAATCAAAAAAAGGTCTTTTGGCTATGGGTAACCGAAAAGCTAAATGCAGCCCATAAAAGGGGGGGAAACTAGGAATAGATAGGACACTGTTTAATGGACACACATTTCAAAGTACTTGTTTTGGCAAGATCAAAAACCCTTTAAAAAGGACCCAATCCTTTTGTAGTGAGACAAACCCTTTAACTAACATTTTAAAGCTTTTTGATTTTTGTGGCACAGAAAGTTCTCTCAACCTTTTCAGTGCTTTCCCAAAATATTTTGGGTTTGTGACTAAGTTTAGCCCAACACAGTGCACTCAGACATCACTGTCAAATAAACTATGCTACATCTTTTATCTATTTGTGCACTTTTCTTCCTTTCTCTAAACCCATCCATCTCCTTCTCCAGCTATCCATCCAGCGATCCCTCCCTCTACCTTCACATCCACCCCACCCTCTCCCCTTTTCATTTTTCCACTCCCCCTCCCCCCCAAAGGCCCCCAAATCCCCCCTTTTCCTTTTAAACCCCCCCCCCCCTATGGGACCCCCCCTTCTCCCTTTCCCTCCCCCCCCCCCCAGCTATCCTTTCCATCCACCCCTCCTGCAATCAATCTATCTATATATCTATCTATCTATACCTCCCTTCCCCTTCTCTCCCTCCACCTTCCCATCCCTAAACCCCTTTTTTCCCTTTCTCCCCCCTAAAAAATTCCCCACCCCTTGGCCATTTTATCCATCCCTCTTATGTCTGTCTGTCACAGATATTACTTTGTACAGGTCAGCTATGAGAAATGTGCCATTGTATAAACTGGAAAAAAAAATCAGTGTATAGAAAGGGATTTTTCTATTTTAAATGTAAACATAGTTAAAAATAAACACAAAATGTGACCTACAAAGAAACTTGCTC